>QFDD01120092.1:0-74900 GCA_006871305.1 Vachellia collinsii
CTTATACGGCTTCAAGTTAAAGTCATGAGATGGTTCATTGATCAAATCCCTTGTTAGGCATCATCTTCTCATTTATTGTTTTTCCATCTTGTATTTCTTATCATCATTACATTAATACATCCCCATTTTCAATGGCTCCTTTCTCTCTTTTCCATTTGACTTTTCTCCCTTCCTTTTAGCGCCAAGATCTGTGACGCCCTATTTCTACAATTGATTATTGGGACTCCTTTTGGTTTGAATTTTTGGCTGGGGGCTCTACACTCTAATTTCCTTTTCTGGTTTTTGAGTTTCTTCTACTGAATATGCTTAACGGTGTGGAAGATATTAGTGGCTTGATGTTGTTTTGTACTGATTGAAATGATTCAGAGCTATGGATCCTTGCCATTTTTGAAATGGTATATCAATGCAAAGGGTTGTGATCTGCAATTTCCTTTGTTATGTTTCACAATTTCTCTTCATAACTCTATTTTTTGGAGGCTGCTTAGATGTTTGCTACTTTTGAATTCATGAAAATGTGTATACTGATATGCGCTCCTGCAATGTGGTGGTTCTGAAATAACAAGAAATAGCAATCTTCTTGCAATTTTGAACCATTAAATATCTTCTTAGATAATGAGGGATATCAAATTCATTATTATTTTCAAGGTGTTTGAACAAGAAGAAATCATGTGAAGATTTGATATTTTGTGGATAATAGGCTATGCTTTATGTTATTCTTGTTGAAGAATTGTTGTAATAGTATACATTTCATCTTTGTTAAATTGTTGTATTATTAGGTTATGTTTGTTGATTAATTATATTATAACATTTTTTATGTATTTTGGATTATTTTAATTAATTAATTAGAAAACAGGCTTTTTAACAGGCTTCAGGCCAGGCCAGGCACAGGCCAGAATCACACAAAACAGGCCTGGCCTGTTTAGGGTGGAGCCTGGCCTGGCCTGTTTCCACCCCTACTCAACGGTGTCCTTCCTTGACTCATAGTCGTTTTGCTGACGACTCTGTGCTCTTCTTACATGCTGACATTAATGCATGTAGAAATCTGAGATTGATTTTAGATGTGTATTGTGTGGCTTATGGGCAAAAAATAAACATCAACAAGTCATGCCTATTCTTTTCTAAAAACACCCTGATATAACAAAGGAAGAAATTGGTCAAATTTTTTAGGTACCGACGACTGATATCCTTGGTAATTACCTTGTTTTGCCAATCACATAGGGAAGATCAAAGGCTCAGGTGCTGAACTTTGTGGTGGACAAAGTTAAAAAGAAAGCTCAGGGGTGGCAACATATGCTTCTCTCAGAGGTAAGCCGTGAGGTACTTCTCAAATCTGTGGCTAATTCAATCCCTGTTTACCCAATGTCCTGCTTTATGTTTCCAAAATATGTTCTTAGGCGTGTGGATCAGATTGTGTCTGATTTTTCGTGGAAACACAAAGCAGAATCAAGGAAGATCCATTGGGTAACTAGGGATAAATTGAAAATGGATAAGCTTGAAGGGGGTTTGGGTTTTAAAGATTTTGAGGCTTTCAACTTAGCCCTATTAATAAAATTAGGATGGAGAATCCTTACTGGACCTAACCAGTTGTAGGTTAAAATTTTGAAGGCAAGGTATTTCCCCAAGAAAGGCTTTTTGGAGGCTAAAAAAGGAGGCCAACCATCGTGGATCTGGGCAAGTATTATTGAAGGGAGGAGGGTTCTGGAAGCAACACAATGGCAAGTATCGAAAATGGAAGAAACACATACGTATGGAAGGATCCTTAGTTGGCCAATATCCCAGGTAAGAAGCTATTCTCTCGTTGTCCGGTTGACACTCTTAAGTTCATTACAGTGGCTGATTCATTGACTCCATTGGGATGGGATCTATCTTTAGTGGAAGGGTGTTTGCAAAACTTTGAAATACAAGCTATTGTGAATACCCGACCTGCTCTTTCCAATAGAGATGATAAATGGGTATGGACTGGTGGGAATAAGGGGGGTACATTGTCAAAGAGGGTTATAAATTAGCAAAAAATTGGAATGCTGGTGAGGCCTTATTTAATCTTGGAACCTCTGCACACACCCCTCATGGTCTCTGGATGGAAATCTGGAGGTTAAAAGTTCCTCACAAAATTAAATTATTTATGTGGAGAATTTTATCTAATGCCCTCCCAACCTTTGCAAACTTACAAAATAGGAAAGTATGTGCTGCTGGGGTGTGTCTCATTTGTAAAGAAAAGTCTGAAACTCTGGAACATCTTATTTGCTTCTGCCCATGGGCTAAAAGAACCTGGTTTGGCAGTGTGTTTTCTTTTAAATTTGAGGATGAGTCTGGTTTTAATATGAAGGACTGGTTAATATGCTATCTAACAACTTTACAATTGTCAAAGTGGCAAAAAGCTTTAATTGCTATGACAATCTGGCAAATTTGGAAAGGGAGAAATAATTTCATTTATGGAAAAAGGGAAACTGACCCTCTGTTTACATTCTCCCAGGCAATCACTTTGTTGCAGGAATTTTGGGAAGTTAGAGGATGGTCAAGAATCTGCTCACTGCCGAATCATAATGAAGAAAGCAATCTGATGCCTAAGTGTGGATGGCGGAAATCTGTGGGCAATGAACTCAAAATCAACATGGATTGTGCTTATGATGAGAATGAAGGGAGAGCTGCCATAGCATTTGTGGTGAGGGATGCTAATGGTTGGTTGTTGGATGGGAAGACAAATCTGGTGCAGGTTAATTTTGCTTTTGATGGTGAGTGTGAAGCCATGTTCCAAGCTGTCTGCTATGCTCATGAGAACCAATTGGTGGATACTGTTTTTGAGTCGGATAATATTACTTTCATTAAGTGTATCAATGATGGGACTCAGCCTCCTAATTGGAGAAATGAAGTTACCATTGAAAATATCCTTGCTTTAAGGAATGTTTGTAGGAATCATTCATTCAAATGGATTCCCAGAGAAGCGAATTTGGTTGCCGACTGGGTAGCCAAAGCTTCACTTCGAGGGGTGTGCCCAATTGATTAGGTTTGCAACCCCCCTCAGCAGTTTCAGCGGGCTCTCTTGAATGACTTAGATGGAGACTTATTGGACCCAGGCTGATTTGTGTTTGCTGTTGTGTTTGTTCTATTACTTTTATTTCCTGCATTATTGTATGATCGCTTTCTCTTTCAATGAATACCTTTACATTCCTGCTAAAAAAAAAGATAGACAATCATGTTAATACATGGCATAGTCAATCCTGTTAGTACACATCACAATTATAAGTAGCTCTTCTGAGAAATATTTATCCGTATAAAAAAATTGATATATGTCACATATTTAGCACATCTTATATGCGTGATCCTTTTATTTATGCCATGATATGTACACATTTTAATTAATAAGTAACGATAAGTTTACAAGTTCACATTTCAATAAATGACTGCGTAGATGGAAGAGGAAAAGACATTTACGGTTAAAGACTAATGCCCCGTTTGGTACACGGAAGTCATTTTGATGGAAGTGGAAGTGGAAATGGAATTGGAAGTGGAAGTGTAAGTGGAGGTGGAAGTGAGTTTTAAATTATGTTTAGTAGGTTGGAAGAAGTGAGAAAAATACTAAAATACTCTCCTCCAGGAAAAAAAAACCCCTTCTTCCCGTACAACTAGAGCCGGGAAAATGGACCGAGCCCGATTAAGCCCATTTAAATCGAGCGCTGGGCCTGTAATTTAGTGTCAAAAAAGGGAGTCGGGCCTAAAAGGGCCGGCCCTGTAGGGTCGAGTTCTTAAAAGAGCCGGCCTGTTTAGGCCCGCCAATTTTTTTTTTTACTTTAAACATTATGTATTATTCCTATATTTTTCTTACCGTTTATCTAATATATTATATTATAACAACTTTCTATTTTCCTTTAAATTGTAAAGGAAATCTTTTCAAGTCAAATACTTATTTTCAGTTTTGTATGTGTTATATAAAGACAAACACAAGACACATACATATTTTCACTCATTGAATTATTATTCTTTCCAATTTTAATATCAAACTTGTTATGTTGTTTGTCACATACAAGCTACTTTTTAAACTTATTAAGACTTTCATATCATAGTATTTATAATTGGTGATGTATGTAGTTATTTAGATATGATTTGCTATATTTTGTAGTGAAGAAATTGTATTGATATTTAAAATTGATGTATCCTTTTATAAAAAAAAAAAAGTATCAAGCCCACGGGCCGGGCTTGAGGAATAGCGGGAATCTGGGACCTCAGGCTTAAACGGGCAAGCCTGTAGGGCCAGCCCTACTTCCCAGCTCTACCTGCAACAGCCACCATCGGAGAGAATTTGCAACACAATCAATTACCTAAACAACTAATCAAAATTCAAACTCAATCAAAACATCATAGTTGCAAGTTTGTGGATCAAAGGATGTGAAGAGATTTTTTTTTTTTTCAAGTTCTTCTTCCCAAACCACATGGAGTCCGTTGGTTATGGCGACAACAAATCGCTCATCTCATCGCACCATTCTCCATCGCTGATGTAGTCATTTTCTGTGGCCGTCGTTCTCTGTCATTCTTGTGGTCGTCGATCTAGAAGGAGATGAGGACGCCGTCGTCCTTGTCATCCTTGTCCGTCATCTTCACTAGGGGGACCATGGATCTGGACGAGGACGAAGATGCGAGGTCGACGCCAGAGGAAGATGTGAGGGGGGGAGGAAGACGAAGACGTCGAACTGAACAAGGAGAGAGGGCGAACGAAGGCGGAAGGCGAACGATCGATCAAACGGAGGCGAAAGGTGAATGTGTTGAAGAGGGATGGGCAAAGTTGTCATTTGATAAAATGTTGGAGGGTATAATTGGAAGAAAATTTCACTTCCATAGAACTGGTTTCAGTTCCATGGGTTAGGCTATGAAACCCAGTTCCAACCTTTTTTTGGAATTGTCAATTCTATAGAATTAGATTCCAATCAAACAAACAAGCTTATTTTTGGATTCCCACCCCAATTTCAATTTCAGCCCATTGGTTCCAATGTACCAAACGGGGCATAAGGTAAAATGGTTTAGAGATACCCTCAGAAACTCAACAAAAATAATAATAAGTACTCTCACACGCCGGGATATTACTATGAAAATTGACAAGTTTTTATTTACATTTTAATGAAACACGATAAAAAAAATAAGAGAGACTTGGGAGAAAATCTCCAATTGGAGAATTAATTAAAGAATAATATCTGTTTAATTGTACATGTAGAAGCCCAGTTGCATATATCAAAACTCAATTGTATATTGTACAAGCTTAATTGCACATGCGTGGAAAATCCTATTCTATAATTAATTTTTCAACGAGAGATTTATCCCCAATTCTCCCAAAAAATAGTGAATGCTTACAAAAGGTACACACGCAAAATAATAAGTAGTGATACATGAAATAATTTTACCATCAGTCCTTAATATAAAAGCCAGTTAAACTTTTTGGAGATATTAAAAAAGTAAAATAAACAATCTAACTATAAACTATTTAACTATAACATATATTCTAAAACACTTATATGTATTATTAAACTATATCATCCCCAATCTTTAATATAAGAATCAGATGACTTTTCTGAAAAGATTAAAAAGGCTAAATAAATTTCTTAATTATAACATATATTATAAAGTACTTCTATGTATCATTAAATTATATATCAAAAGTTAGACAAATTAATTTGGGTGAAAATGAAAAACATATCAATTAACTAATTTCCTTGATCTTTCAAAAAAAGTCAATTAACTCGTATATTAGGAAACCGGATGGAGTATATCAGTTTTTGAGTTAGACAATTTAGTTTGAAAAATAATGATAAATATATCTATTAATTACCTTCCGTAATCTCTTTAAAAAAAAGTTAAATGACTTTTACATTAAGAATCTGTAATGATAAGTGTTATTATGAAAGTTTGTAGCTTTTTTATTTAATAAGGATTTCCTAACTTACTTTGGACTTTATACTAATTATTGTAAGGCTTAGAGCACAGAGAATTTCCATCTAGTGAGCTTCTTAAAATTTAACATTGTATTATTTTGCTTCCAGGCCTTATACAAATTTATAAGTTTAAATTTATGAATATAACGAAACATAGCTTGTTTTGATACATAAAATGAAGGTAGATAGATATGTTTCCAAGTGGTGATACACATTTTAATAAGTACATGCGTCAATAAAAAAATTTACAAGTTTAATTTATAATGCACATTATAATTATAACCAAATTTTTTGATAGATTAATTATAACCTGCGTTGCACGCAACATAGCATAGCAAAACAAGAACAAATAGACACATTGATGATGATATATTAGCTTGTATATTTAATATATACTTTACTTAAAAATAATTTAAAAAATAATAAATATAAATATTTTAAATTATCATGTGTAGCTTTATTAATATCTAAAGTTAACTTTATTTTAAAGACCCGAGCTTTGAGATCTTAACTAATACCCAAAACAACGAATACTGATGTCAAAATTTACTAGTGTTATTGTTGATGGGAAGGAAAATTTTGCTCAAAAGAAGAATAAAAGGGAAATAAAGAAGCGGGTACAACCTCATAGCCGGACATGGAAAATCAGACTGGCTACTATCATTTTGGATCGTTCGCGGGAACCGTCCGATAACGAATAGATTATCCCACCAATTTCTTTTGAACCCTCTAGCAAGTCGAGGACCTGGACCTCTATCCTAGGCAGTTCGGCAAATGGATAGAAGCTCGTTCCTCTGTTCGTTATCTTCACTGTCATCCTCTGCAAGTCACACTAACTTTAAGCCTCAGTTCAATCTCAGCTTCCAACCCCTTTCCTTTCCTTATCCTTCATCTTCAGCCTTCATCCCGCAATTCCTATATAAATCCAACAATTATTTGCCCAAGTACAGCACAGTAACCATCTCCCCTCGACACTCTCTCCGCAGTTCGGCGTTTGCTCTCGAAGAAGCTCTTGGAAAAACCAATGATTCTTTGTCGAAAATATATGCTCGGGAAATGCTGCCGAAGATTGATAAAAGTGGGAGGTTTTGCAGTCCTAGAGCCGCCAGAGAACTTGCTTTGTAAATTCTTCGTTCCAACCTTTTTTTTGTTTACGAAATGTCCCGATACATGAGTATTCATGGGCATTCGCTTAGGTAATGTAGTTTGTTAAGCTGAAGTTTCGGGTGCCCAGGTCCATAATTTACGCCGCCTGTTTAGAAGGGTCGGACCCAGTTCGGCTATTTGAGAAACGTATGAACGCGCGTCGAGGTAACGGTCCTTTTTTTATATCTTTGCTTTTTTTGCATACAATATCTGAATTCTGGGTCGACATCGGTGATAATCTGCTCGACTATGGAGTGTTATGTTTAAATTTGTCATCGCATGTAAATGTGCAGAATTCGGCAATGATTTTGACAAGGAGAAGCTACTAGAATATAATCATATGAGCTTTGGAGGGCCGCCTGTTACTGTTGAATCAATTGAAGAAGCTAATGAACTTCTGCAGAAAAATGAGAAGGAGTCTGCCATTGGTAATGGATCAGTTATTTTTAACTAACAAATGGTTGTGATTCTAAAATTTACTGGAGAGTTTAAAATGGACTCGTACAAGATTACAATTGCTTGTTGAATCTCCTACTAGCTTCTCACCGCTTCATTGCCATTTAAAAGCAATGCGAATCCAGTAGGATATTTCTAATCTTAAATTTAAAATGGCAGCAGCATAATTTCATGATACAATACATTCTGTTAATTTTTAACTGCTGTTCAAGTTGCAGTTGCCTCAGCCTGTCATTTGGATGGTTTTTTCCTACTTGTTTTAAAGCAAGCCATAATAGCAACAATGTTGAGTTTTCATGATGTTTCAAGCTTAAAAGTCCTGGCACGCTCATGTTATTTGGTCTCAGGATAGCAATATCAAACACACATTGCTCGCCTAAAGAAAGATCAGGACAAGGCCGCCTTAGAACATAATATAACCAAATCCTGAATTGAATCAAAAATTGATTACACTTTAAAAGCATCTTTTAGTGTCTTTACAAGATTCCACTTACTACTAGGATGGATTATTTTCTATATTATTTTTATCAGTAAGCATATATAACCTGGATTTGTTTTAATGGAAAAACCCGTTACCTTCTATTTTTATTTGTCTGCTAGAAGTATGATGAAAACCAGTTCTCATTATGTCATTTTTTTTTTGTTATAGGAGATATCCCTGTGGTTTCACTTGCCTAGTTGCCTGAATTAAAATCTCTCTTTTCTAATAAATATGCGATTATTTCATTATTTTCCCTTTTCCTTTTGTCAATACTCTCTTTAGACTGGTTTCAACCTGTTATTTTCTGTATGCCAGAAGCAGAAGTCCTTGCAGCTCCTCCAAAGCTAGTATATAGCAAACTTATTTTGAGGTAACACTTAACCAATACTCTTAACAAAAGCTCACAACTGCAAATTTACATGCTTTTGTGTGCCATTGAGTGAAAGGTGAATCATGTTTTATCTGCAGGTTTGCGAGGAAATTATTGGTTGCTGTTATGGATAAATGGGATAGTCATGTCCTTGCTATTAATGAAGTCATCCCAGAAAATTGGAAGGTTTGACAAATGTGCTCAAAATTTAAATTTTCTTGCAAAACTCCATTCATGCAATTTATGAGCCTCATTTTTACTTTTAGGCACAGGACATCTGTCTTATTGTTTTGCTAAGCCTCATTTATTTATTCTGACAAATTCCTGCTGAACTTCCCTAGCTAGATGCTCACAAAAGAAGACAATGTTTTTGTCCCCTTATATTTCTGGGATTGTCATCATTGAAAATACTCTTTAGTTTGACATTTGGGGTGGTATGATGCCCCAAAGGGTTCGTCAGTGAGTTGGCAAAGAAAGGAATACATGTCATTCAAGAACAGTTCAACCCGAACTTTTAGGTTCACTGGTGCTTAGCTGATTATTTATGCTTCTCTCTTTTCCCTTTGTCTATCCCATCTCCAATTATTATACATTTAATTAAGTCAGATTTCAAAATCGTTGATCTGAACTCTTCTCTCCTTGGCCCTTTGCTTGAGTGTTGTATTTCTTTTCGTTGGGTAATTGAGTGTTCTTATCTCGTGCAGTACAAGTTCAAAGAGATGTGTTTATAAGCAGCCTAACAAGTCAGGAAAACATATTAATGTTTGTTATATCTTGCATGACTTACAGTAGCTGTTGTTCTTGTTCTTTTGAATATCATGTGTAAAATGTCTGTTCTAAAACATTTACTGATAAAGTTTCTATGACTTATATTAAAAGGACCACTGTGGGTGGGCTTTGTGAGGGATCTCAGGTTTCCTTTCCATTGAGCCTACCCTTTCCCTTAATTTTAAATTCAGAAGATGAATCTCATCCTATGAAAAGGCAAGGAGGCTGGTAGCCTTAGCAGATTGCTAGTGTTTTGACCTAGAACTGTGAATCTTTTCATTTGAGCACTTCATTGAATTCCTCTTCTGCTGCGTTATGTTTCTTTCCTTGAAAACACAGGTCCGAGCGGATGAAAACAGCAAAGTCTGCACTGCATACACTGAAAATAGAAACCATGTTTAACACCGGTTTCAATTATTCATGAGAAATGCATATTTATTACCCATGTTAAATAGTATCATGCATCTATTGGCTTTGTTGCAATGTGATACTCTAACCTCTTTTATCTTCTACTCCCTCCATCCCTAATTACAAGTCCCAGTTTTTAGATTTGTTGTGTCCCTACTCTTAAGTCTCATTACAAAGTTCTAGGTGTAATTAAAACATTTTTCCTTAAATACTCCTACACAGGATGAAAATTACGTGTCTTCCTAAAACATTATCTCTGGAAAAAGGAAATTTTTTATTTTCCTTCCCCAAGCTATCTGGAGATCATTTATAAGACCCATCTCTTAATTGCTGAAGGGTGGGGGCCTAGCTTCATTATTGTCTCATCATTACCTTTGGTCAAAGAATTAGATCTCGATATATTTTTCTGTTTCTTCTCTTATGTATTCATTTTCATTATTTTAATGGCTGCCTGTGGCAAATGTAAAGGCCAGCTATTTACATTTCACCTCTGTTTACCCCTTACTCATGTGCCTTAATTAATTGGCTAATTTGCGACTAATATTTTCTTTCCTAACACCCATGCTAGTTTTCATCTTAGTTGTTAATGCATTTCAGAATGAGCCATCAGGTAGGATATTGGAGCTTTCTATTCTTCACTTGGCAATTTCTGAAATTGCGGTGCTTGGAACAAGGCACCAAATCGTCATCAATGAGGTATCTCTGAGTCATTATTATTTTTATTACCACTGTTATTATTGCCATTATCATTATTATATATTTTATTACAGCATCTTTTTCCTGTTTACTCTTTTCTGACTGGCTTCAATTGAGTCTCTAACTTGCTAAGGTTTCAATTTGAGTTTCAGTTTTGTCAATGTGGTCCCTGTATTGTCCCCAGTATGCATCATTAACTCATTGTTGATTGAACATCTGGGTTTTAAAACAAAACAAATGAGTAAATATATCTTCTTATTTGTTTTTTTTTTGCCAATATATCTTCTTATTTGCTAACAATTGGAGTTACTTGCTAATGTGGTTTTGCATTGCATGGTAGTGAGAATTATAATGAGTCGCTTAAGTAGGAGGAATATTTAAAAAAGCCGTATCAATTAATTTTTAAGTTTTAACATCAATCATCAGTATATCTCAATATATTTATATATTGTTGCTGATTTGTCACACTAGGTGGGATCTCCATGTATACCTCTTGCCCCAAGTAAAAAGGCATTCTTCGCATCAAATTGATATATGTGCAATTAAATTTGTGGCAGTTGATGACAATACTGTAATCATATTAAACTTTGCTGAAGCCAAAGTTTCCTGGCAATGCACCCTACAGACCACCTCATTTAGTATGCTCGAAGAGTTTTTGAAGGAAATGAAAATGAAAGTAGGGCTGAAGTGAGGTTTTAAAAAAACATATTTGATATGTACATGGAAGTGTGATATAACTTTTATTTCTTCAACCCTCTGCTTGTAAGACAACCATGGCAACCATAAGATTAGAAACCAGGCGACCATCAGATTACAATTGTATTTCTTTGTATCTAAGTCTTAAAAGAGTCTATCTTTTTTTTTAGTTTTTTTGGAGTGTAGGGGGAATGTGAAGGAAGAATCTTACTACCATGACTTGTTATTTCTGATGTATGGTTGTTTTGAAGGCGGTGGATCTCGCTAAACGGTTTTGTGATGGAGCAGCCCCTCGTATCATTAATGGGTGTCTCCGGACATTTGTAAAAGATCTGGAGCAAAGACGATTAGATGAGACATCTTCACAGCAGAAGTGACTCATTAAGTTAGCTGTATTTATTGCTCTTGGGTACCGTCATGAAGATGATTTCATAATAACAGTGAAGGTTTAACAAAAAAAAAAAAAAACAGAAATGCGGTGAATGTAATTTGAGAACTCAAATTTTTGTTAGATTCTTTTTCTCATTTGCATGTATTACTGGTTGATTATGGAAGAGAAGTAAAGGGACTTGGGGGTGAGACCTAATGGTTTACCTGACCATGAGCCATCATATCATGTATATGTTAATAGTACTCGTTGATCACTCATTTATAGGCCTGTTTGCATTGGCGTTCACAAAACACGTTGATGTAAATCGAGGGAAAATCCACGAATGTTTTAATAAACTCTAGATCTAAATAAAGAGCATCCCACACTGAGTGTTGGTATTCCTACTTGGTAACATGTCAATAACAGTCTTAAAATAAATCTTCTATGCTCTGTATTGTCCATTTAAACTGGAGATAATGATAACATTTTCTTTTTAGTTTTGTCTCCTCTTCGTTTAATTTCCTTCCAACTTTTCTTCCCATACAAACATATCATAACTAGTCTATTTTCCTTCGGATTCATCTCAAAGGATAATTTTAGCATGCCTTGGAAACTATTCCATGATCTTAAATCCTTTTTATACAAAATAAAATGTGCAATCTAAAATGTATGCCTAAAAAATGATTTTGAGCTCAGCCAGCCCAGTTAGCCACGATAGTTTAGGACGAGACCCAGCAACAGTCCCTACGGCCGAGGCTTCCCAGGAGCCTCATGCCTGCGACCAGTGTCAGTGATTGTCCACTCAGTGACACCAACATTCGTCCTTGGTCCACGATCGTCTCACAACTCCATGAATATCAGATCAGACCGTTGTGATCCATGGATTTAGCACCCACACAGTCTAGATTTACGGAGCAACATTGCAACCGCTCAACGGCTAGCAAACCACGAGCTGATCTATTTATTTTTGCTAATATGTAACAGGAAGGCAACTGATCTGACTCTCCAGTGTACGTTCTGACTTCTTTCTGAATTCTTTCTTCTCCCATTGACTACTGTACATCGATTCTGAACATCAATAAACACTACTAGAAAAGCCATCTTTTACTGTTCATTTTCATCCTTATATCAGGGACTGCACTGTAAATTTTATCTTATACTGCTGGTTCCCCGAACTCCCCTCAAAAAGCATCTTTGCTGAAATTTGCATAAACATATAATATCTGTTATACTATTTATTTGATTTTGACAATTATTTTTTGAAGCATCTATCCGATTATCATTTATAAATTATATATGATAATAAATCTTAAAATTATAATGCAGTACATTTATAACTGAGAAAATTATTTATGAGTTCTAAGTAAAAAAAAATAAATATAAATTGGTCTCCTCGTTTTTAATACTAGCATATTCCAAGAGATTTAAAATTTCATATTTGATTGGGTCATTTAAATTTATAAATATTAAATTTTTAAGATATATTAATATAAATGAATTTAGTAGATTTATTTATATTTAATTTTATTATCTACCTCTTCTTTTTTTCCATTGATATAAACGAATTTAGGGTGTGTTTGGTTGGATGAGAGGAGAAGGAAAGGAGGGAAAGGAAAAACATTTCCCTCCCTGCATTTGACTTGACATTTTAAAGGGGAGAGGAGCTCAAATCTATCTTCTCCTTCCCTTTTAAATCCTATTTTAATTTTTTTCTAAATTGAAGTTTTTTTTAGGGAGGTCAAACATTTTAACAAACTTATCTAGTAATTTTTCTATTATTTCATTAATGTTTTTAAAAAAATATATTATTATAATTAAAAATAGTGTAATAAAATAAAAATAATATTAATTTAAAATAGTGTGATAAAAAATTTAAAATATCAATTAGATAATTTTAATTAAAAATATATTATAAAAATAATTTAGAAATTATATTATTATTAAATTAATTTATAAGAAATACGTTCTTATAAATAAAAATATTTTTTAACAAAATAAATAATAATAAAAATATATTATTTTTAAATTAATTAAATTTACATTTACAATTTACCATAAAGCTGGTTTTGGGATCTATAAAATGAGGCACTGGGGATGAGCCCCCTCAACACCCCGACCTCCTTTTGCATCCTGGAACGCCGTGGGGGACTCAGGACATCCGATCACGGGCGACTTTACCGTTAGATCCCATCAACGCTGTTGTCAGTTCCCTGTCCAATTACTTCGACAAGCATTACGTCGGCGGCTACTCTATCAGAATTTTTGTGTCGTACGATTTTAGCGTCACCTAGGGCTTGATATTCTCGCAAATTCTGGTAAGATTCTTTTATTGTTATTGTAGATTTGGCTTATATGTCTATGTGGGTGACGATTTTAAACATTGTTCTGTCAAATTAATGTTTTGTTTATTTGTAATCATTATTAAATCCTCTAGTTTGTCTTCGCAGCTTATACTCATTGAACTGAATGTGGAATATGTATTTCATTCTGTACCATTATTTACTTTTAGTTGCATTAGAGGCTTATTGATTCCAGAGTAAGTTCGGACAAAATGTATAGATCAGAAGAAACATTTGTGATTGCTGAAGAAACCTATGATCAATGTACAATCCACTCTGCAATAACCGTGGCTTCTGGTTCTGGTTTTATTTAAAATTTCTTGCAAAACCTGTAGCACCTCACATCGACCGACCTTCCTTCTTTTCCACCCAAACTCATCTCTCTTCCTCGGAATGAATTATCTCCTTTTATAGCCTCACGAAAGAATTCCCTTACCTACTCTCCTATAATGTAATTATGCTTTGAGATTCTTCTCTCTCATTTTGTTACTCGTTCCACATTCCTTAATTCTACTTACATAGATCTCTATAGTCAGAGCCCCGCTTTTCTTGCTCACTATCAACGCATGAAGGTCTGATTCTATCATATTTCTTTCGATAATCTTTCCACAGCTTAAATCTGATATTTGTAAATTGGAATACGTTGTAAACCTTTATGTAAGTACCCGTTGGCCTTTGTCCAATTTCTCATGCCTTTTGTTTTATGATTATTGGGAGATTTTCTCTATTGTTTTGCAACTACAGATACTTCTAAAATCCGCTCATAATTTTCACTAGGAAGCATGGAAAGTCATGGCTCTTTGCGATGGATTTTTTTTTTGTGATAAGACTTTTTGCGGGACAAAATTTTCTTTAATATGAAATTAAAGATCTATACTAATTAGTCTGAAACATTGTGGATTGTAGATTGGCATCTCTGTCTGTTGTCTGCCGCTTGAAGCATACATCATCTTTGTAGGAATGGCTGATCAAGGATTGGAAGGCAGCCAACCTGTAGATCTCAAGAAGCACCCTTCTGGGATTGTTCCTACCCTTCAGTTAGTAACTATCTTTTTTTCAAAAAAAATATAAATATTTCCTAGTTTGCACTTTAATATGCTGCTTGGTGGATTGCATGAGACGTGTGTACATTTTTCTTCGAAGAATAATATTATTTTGTTATGCAGTGAATAACATTATTTTTGTAAGTGCATTAATTGTTTCTAATAACAGAAGAATGAAAAAAATTTTGGTCCTTGTTGTTCAAGCATTGTTCCATGTTGGTGGTTTCTTATGACTCAGATGTGTTCTCACTTGTATTTAGAATCAAATTGAAAGCAATCGCATGTCTGCAGGGGTTTTTTCTGTGTTGCTATGTGTGCATAAGTCAGCTGGGTTTCATGTTAATACGACTGAAGTATCCCTGTCAGCATGCTTCATCAATATCGTAAATGAAAATTCATTCAGATTTATTTATCTAATGTGTTTGTGGGAGCTGTTGGTGTTGATTGATGGGTTGTTTTTTTTTTTATTTGTAGTTGATGTCAACATCTGTTATTGATTTTGATTGTTCTTTAAAATCCTGGGAGGTGTCCCATTCTGGTTCAATTTTCATGGTGAATTTTAATTTGCATTTGGATATTTTTTAATTTTTGTGCTTCTGCAACTCTTTGATGCTTGTTAGACGTTGATCAGTGGTGGTGGAGAAGGGTTGAAGGAGGCCAGTGATGGGAGGAAGGGAGAAGAAGGATGATGGGGGAAAAACCTTGGAGGGCCTTTAAAGTCATTACATTGAAATATTTATTTAATTGAATTTAAAAATAAATGTTTTAAAGATTCTGAATATCACACTAAACATACTTAGCGATGAACTTTCCTTTCCAATTCCTATTTTTCTTTCCATAGTCTCTAGGAGTTGAACCTTGGATGCTTTGCTTCTCCTTTCACAGGAGAATCTTAACAATGTATACACTTTTTACTTGCAGGAATATTGTTTCAACAGTCAATTTGGATTGTAAGTTGGAACTTAAACAAATTGCGCTTCAGGCTAGAAATGCGGAGTACAATCCCAAAGTAATTCTATTTTTTATTTTTGGAAAAATCTGAGCTGTTGAGGCTATGCTCTTTTTTTTTTAGATAAAATAAATAAATTGCTCATTATGTCCCATAAGTTGCAGTGATTTTATATTGCCCAACAAAACTTGTTTTATCCTAGTCTCATTAAAATAAAAAACAATATCAATCAGTTTTAACTATCCTAGGACATCGTTTATAATGATATCTTTATTGCTCACATTTTTTAGTTGTTGTCTTTTGCAGCGTTTTGCTGCTGTGATTATGAGGATCAGGGAACCTAAAACAACTGCACTCATCTTTGCGTCTGGCAAGATGGTATTGTTCATTCTAGACTTTTGTTCTAGTTGTGTTATCATGGAATTATGTTGGTTGTTTTTAACAACAACAACAAACCCTTGTTCCATTAGGTGAAGTTGGCTACATGGATCACACGATGCCATTGTGTTTTATTATAAGTCAAATCCCTAGATAGATTATTAATTAACAGATCTATCTCTATAACCTCTTTGATAGTATACTTTAGTCTTTCTCTACCTCTTTTCAAAAGTACTGCTTGATCCACCTTCCTTAACGTTGTCTACAATGACCTTCTCTAAACATGTCTAAATCATCTCAAATAATTTTTCACCATTCTTTTCTTAATAAATATCACTTCAACTTGTCTACGAACTTGATCAATACAAATCCTATCATTTTTAATACGGTCACGCATCCATTTCAACATCCTTATTTTAGCTACCCCCATTTTATGCTCTTGTTGTCCCTTTAAAGCTCAACATTCATTACCGTATAGCATTGCTGTCATTGTAGCAAGGTGACAACTTTCTTTTATCTAATTTGGTATTTTTCGATTACAGAGGACTTCAGTAGTTTCCCTTCATTTACATAATAACTTCAGCAGCTTGGCTTTATTTACACCATCAATTTTGAATTCTATAATTAATGTTACCATCAATTTCACCATCTTTTTATATGATTAACGTCACCAAATATTTATGACATTGGTTTTAACATCTTATTTACATGATAATCAAAGTTGATTTTTAGTTTGTCATTATGTTGTGCTGGTCTCGAGTTCATATCTTTTAAACAAGTGCATGAGTAAGACCAGAGGATGAACCACTAATTTTCATTATTTAATTTCATGCTTGTAAGATTCTTTTAGAGTTCCCGTATCACATTTTCTGATTGTAGCTGAGTATACGCATTTCTTATACATTCTAAATTTTTAATGGTCTGATTAGGTTTGTACTGGAGCTAAGAGTGAGCAACAATCTAAATTGGCAGCACGGAAGGTGTGAATTGTTCTTCGCTGCTCTCATTTGTTTATGCATGTATTATTGATATTTTCCAAGTGGAAGTCCCTTAGATTGGAATCGTTGCTATTTATGATAGCTTGTTATAACTTTTGAGCTTAATTGGTTCGTATTTGTAGTATTAAAAGCACCTTAATGTATTTAAGGAGGTTGGAATGGTTGAATGTTCTGATTTCCATGTTTACAAGCGTGAAGCAAACTGTTTTCTCAATTGCGATTTGGGCATCATGTTATCTTTCAATTGGAAGTCCTTTCTAAATTGTCTTTCCCCCTCTTCAGTATGCTCGAATTATCCAAAAACTTGGTTTCCCAGCTAAGTTCAAGGTATCATTTAAACTTCTCTCTCTATTATCTTCATTGAACTAGTTCTGTCAAATTGTCTTTTTATACAATGGAAGAGGTGCTTGATTTTTAATTTTTCTGTATGATGTTTCAGGATTTTAAGATTCAGAACATCGTTGGCTCTTGTGATGTCAAGTTCCCGATACGGCTTGAGGGTCTTGCATATTCTCATGGTGCTTTCTCCAGTGTAAGTCCAGAAAAGAACCTTTTATTGTCTTTTTTCCTTGGTGTTTGGTTGGTGGTTTTGCCATATGTAGGTGTTAATCCATTAATTGGTGAAATGACATAATTATTATTCATGGGCGTATATGGGTTTATATGGAATTGGCTTGAATGATTTATGCTGTCAGAAGACCAAGGTGCAATTTGGAAGATTTTTGACTCATGCAAATGGTAATGACAGTTTTGGTTTCTGTTGCAGCCAAAATATCCCGCAACCATCCCCCCACCCCAAAAAAAAACAGAGAGAGAGAGAGAAGGGAAAAACCCAAAATATAATATGATTTGATAACAGTTTGATATTCATGAGGATGTCACGATGCTTTCAGTCCAATAAAGGGTGTGCATGGGTTAAAAGGGTCTTCAGTTCTGTCTTTCTATGGATGATGTTTTCTCGTCTCCTGTGATCCACTAGAAAGTTTAGGGAGCAATGGATATTTGTTAAACTTCCTTTCCCCTGGTGTTTAGTATGAACCAGAGCTGTTTCCAGGACTAATTTATCGGATGAAGCAACCAAAGATAGTCCTGCTTATATTCGTCTCTGGAAAAATTGTTCTAACCGGAGCAAAGGTAATATATTTGAAAGTATTCTTGTAGAGATTGGGGTGTCAGCTGCACCCCCAGCTTTCTCTCAATTTTGGATCTCTTCCCAAATGCATTTTTCATGGTTTTTTGGATAATTGGAATCTACACGAAATGGGTGACATTTGAATATTTTATGGGCAAAAAATGGTTTAATTTTCAGTTGTTTATGATTTTTCAAAGATAAACACCTTAAAATACATTAAACTCATCCCCAACTTTAGAGTGTCTATTTTTGAAAATCATAAAAAAATTGAAAGTTGAACTGTTTTTTGCCTATAAGATATCAAAATATCACTCATTTTATATAGAATCCAATGATTCAAAAAACACAAAAATACATTTGGGAAGTGCCTCAAAATTGAGGGGCAGCAAGGGGTGCAGCTGACATGGGGCAACTGACACCCCCTTCCCTTTATCTTATTGATCTATATGCTGTCTTTTCTGGCTTTGTGGAATTTATTTTGTCGTATTTCCATTTCTATAGGTGAGGGATGAAACTTACACAGCCTTTGAGAACATATATCCTGTGCTCACTGAGTACAGGAAAAACCAGCAATGGTATGGACATGGCTTTATTCACTTTCTGTTTGGCGACCAGGGAACATATTGTTATAATTATGAGGACCACTACAATGGAGTTCTTTCATTATATCTATATTTTCTTTATCAACAAGTCTTTGTGATTAACCTCGCTTTTGCTATTTATTTCAATAGAAATTGGGGGGAAAAGAGGGTGCGGGGGGTTGAATTGCTAAGGACGTTGTTGAACTCTGATGTTTTTATTTGGGATGTTTCCTGTTTGCTATTCATGGCAGATTACTGTCAAGAACAGCGATGAGATGAATTGTGGCTGTGCAGAAGTCATGACAAATTTACCGACTGGTCCAGTTGTAAATACTAAGAAAGGAGATCTCTGAACGAGGTAACTCGGGAAGAATCATTTATCTTGTTCCGTCAGTTTCTCGATGGGTTTTGATGAAGTGGGAAGCACGTCAGAGAAGAAAATGATTTGGATGAGGCAGGATGATTTGTAACAAAACATACTCGAAATGGCACAACTTTTGTTCCTTTTAACAATTGTCGGGTCTTGTGCTGTTCTATAATATGTTTTGGTGGGGGCGTTTAATTACATATTCTCTTAGATGTTTAGTAAAATCCAAATATGATGTTTATAAACCTTGGCCACTTGAATTGATGTGGTTATGTAATTGTTTAATCAACAAATTTAAGGCATGTTTGGATTAATAGTGCCAAAAGTGGTTTTTATTTTATTTGACTTGCAAATAGAGCTAGGGCAAAAGCTAGATGGTGTAAAAGTAAGATAAAGATTCTGAATGACATTGGAATTTGGATTAATTGAAAACCGAGTTTAGATGTTAAATGATGGAAAAATGATTTTATGAATATATATATTATCATTTGATAACTTATATTAAAATCAAGGGTTTAGGTGCAAAAATATCCATTAACTATTTCAAAATGTGCATCTGGCATCAAAAACTATGTATGGTGTAAAATTGCCTATTTATTATTTAAAATTGTGCAAACATGCTACCACCGTAAAAGAAGTCAAATGTCCCGTTACATTTTAATTTGGGGGTTTTACAAATGTTAACTTGTCATTGAATTCACCCCTTTCCTTTATCTCTTTCATCTTTCTTGGCACACTTCTCTCTCTCTCCCCCCTTCCTTTGTCAACCTTCCTTTAACTGGTCTTTTCGAGGGAAAATCATATTATTTTCGTTCCCTAGAAAATTTTTTTTAGAGTAAATGACTAAATGTACCCAAAAAAAAAGGTAAAATGAAAGAGAAAAAATAAATTGGCACAGCATAAGGGAAATGCGGTCCACAGTGAATCCACACATTGAGGAATGCAGCTTGGGAAAGTTATAATTTTTGGGGGGCCGCCAATACATTGATCTAAATTGATATAAAATTTCAATAACATACTTATCTCGTAAAATGAAAAGTAGTTTTAACCGTTAATTTATTAAACAGACACTTTAATGGCCATTGAATCATTAAATGTGGACAACTTAATGTGAGGTGGATGGAAGAAAAGTGACTCCAAACACCAATTGGGTTCCAATTAAAAGATATGATATAGAGACAATATTTTGGTTTGATTTTTAGGAATAATCACAATAAGGTTCCAATTAAAAGACATTATATTTGACAAGTTTTAAAAACTTGTTAATAAACCATTTTTACCTTTGACTGATAAGTTCTTAAAATTTATCAAATATTATATCTCTTAGTTGAAATATAATTGTGATTTTCCATGATTTTTTTATAGATGGCACACCCCTTACATTTCTAATGTGGCTAGGGGTTATTTTGTACGAGGAAATGGGGGAAATAAAAGGGAGGGAAAATTTTTGGGAGAATGACCAGAAAAAAAAAAAAAAAACAACGTAACTGTAGAAAGAATATATTAGACTACTTAATTTGCCTAATTTCATAACAGACCTAGTGAATCAAATAGTGATATTGAAATTTGATGACAATACAATAATACCCATGATTTGATTAGGGGAGGCCCATTTGCTTGCAAATTCCAAAGTGATAATATTCAAATGGCAAATTCACTAAACTTGACTTGTTAATATATATACTAAAGTTGTAATTCGTTAAATTGAAGTTACAATCAAAATTTGGTTAGAAGAGGCCCATTTCCTTGCAAGTTCCAGGATACAAAAATTCAAATGACAAATTCCATGAACTCAAGTTACAATTAGTTAAACTGATATTGCAATTAAAATTTGGTTAGGGGAGGCTCATTTCCTTACAAGTTTTAGGGTACAATTTCAAGGTATAATATTGAAATAACAAATTCCCTAAAGTGACTTGTTATTACGTATGCTTGAGTTACAATTTGTTAAACTGAAGTTGCAATCAAAATTTGGTTAAAAGAGCCCATTTCTTTGCAACTTCCAGGGTACAACTTTTCAAATGGCAAATTCCTTAAAACTGATTTGTAATTACCTAAATTCTAGTTGCAATTTGTGAAACTAAGTTGCAATCAAAATTTGCTAAGGGGATTCCCAGGGTATAAATATTCAAAGCGCAAAATTCTCTAAAACTCACTTGTTATTAGCTACACTTTAGTTGCAGTTCACTAAAAGTGAAGTTGCAATCAAAATTTTCTTAGGGGATTCCCTTTTCTTTGCAAGTTTTAGGGTAAAATTATTCAAATGGAAAATTTCTTAAAACTAACTTATTATTAGCTAAATTTGAGTTGCAATTCACTAAATTGAAGTTGTAATTAAAATTTGCTAATGAGATTCTCATTTTTTTGCAAGTTCTAGGGTATGAATATTCAAATGGAAAATTCCCTAAAATTGACTTTATTATTGGCTAAACTTGAGCTGCAATTCGCTAAAATCAAGTATATGTAATAACAAGTCCGTGGCATTATTATATTTTCATCAAATTTTAATATTCCGGTTTGATCCACTCAGTCTTATATGGAATTAGGTAAATTAAACACTTGATTTGTCATTTCTACATTTCAATGGTTTTTTTTTTGTCATTCTACCAAATTCTTTTGATTTCGATTTAAAAAATGGGGAAATGACTAGTAAATGTCTTCTGAATTTCCTAAACCCCAAGTGATGTCATAAATAAGGTAAAGGACGAATTGATGTTAGTTAGCATTTTGGGTTTTGCATATTTGTGGAAAAAGACATAAATACCCTTAAACATTTGAAAAAAAAATTGTTTTCACTTCTCTCCCACTTCCCACTCCAATAAAAATGCAACGAAGCTCTCTCTCTCTCTCTCTCTCTCTCTCTCTCTCTGTGTGTGTGTGTGTATGTGACAAAAATGGCATGTACCTCACTATGTCCATGTCCTTTCACTGAGTAACATATTGACAACCGTTCCTGGTTCGTTGACAACTTTATATGGTATTGACAAATTAATTTAAACTATTGACAACACTTAATAGAAATGCCCTTAAACATTTGAAAAGGAAAATCCTTTTTACTTTTCTCTCACTTCCCACTCTGACATAAATGTGACTGAAGCTTCCTCTCTCTCTGACAGAAATAACATGTACTTCACCGTTCCCATGTTCTTCTACTAAGTAACGTATTGACAACTACTCCTGGTTCATTAACAACTTTATATATGTTAATGACAAGTTAACTCAAGCTATTGACAACACTTGAATTGATCCGATACTGATGCTGTTGTTTTGTTTGTTGACAACTACAAATAGCGGATTGATAACTTTAACATAATTAATGACAACTTTTTTTATCCTTCTCACAACATGTATTTCATCTTGCCCATGTCCTTCCATAGAGCAACGTATTGACAATTATTCCTAATCTATTAACAACTTTATATATGGTATTGACAAGTTCATTTAAGCTATTAATAACACTTGAATTGATCTGACCCGCTGCTGTTGTTTTGTTTGTTGACAACTATGAATAGCGTATTGACAAATCTAACATAAGTAATGACAATTTAGGTCATATTTTCACTTCAACATCTTACAAATTTGCAAATGACAAATGAACATTAACATTTGACCTTCATCATTTTCCTCTTTCACCTCGACCTTGGAGAACGACAACAAAGGCAACGACAACCTAGTATTACCCAAAACCTCATCTTGCTGAACATTTTGACGAACAGATTGTGAGCAAGTGTTTGAGATTACTAAGGATTTCAACTGATATGGGTATGGAGAGAAGAAGAGAAACTAAGACGAGAAGACGTGTTGCAAATGAGAGGGGAGAGTTAGGGGTTTTTTCGTCTTTTCATACCAATTTGCAAAACTCAAATTGTTAACAGGTAATAATATGTCCTTTCCCATATCCATGGTACCATTTGGGGTTTAAATAATTCAAAATGCATATTGTGATCATTTTTCCTTAAAAAATTAGGTTAAATGTTTTAATTAATTTTTTTTTTACCTTTTTATCTTATAACTTCTCTTTATTAAAATTTTTATGACCAACTTCTCCAATTTTTTTAAAATTTTATGCATAAGAGTTTTCTCCCCTCTCCCCGTCACTCCAAATCTCTCGTACCAAACATCTCAAAAGGTGTATTCTTTCTTCTTTAAAATTGGTTATATTCCTTTCCCTCCTGGGAACCCTTTCCCATCCCTCTACGAAATATTCCCACGGTCCCACCACTCCCGGCTTCGCTCTCGCCCCCTTCATAGAGGAACAAACAAAGCAGGCAGACAGGAACAAGGATCCAACAAATATATATATATATAGGGATAAGAGAGCAAAAATATTTTGTAAATAACTGTAGGAGTTCTGAAGCACGTTATAGCGTAATTTTGTCCATCTGTACAAAAAATACCGCAAAAATCTTTCATTTGTAACAGGCCAAATGTATGTTAAGGGATGGAGGGTCTTGTGTGTTTTGTCAAATGTAATATTTTCACAAAGATTTAGAGACATCTTAAATTATATTATATTACATTATGGTGTAATTTCGTCTATTAATTTCAAAATCAGTGTAAAATTTTCCAATACGTAACAGACATACATTAGCAAATGTTGACAATGAATGTTATAAATACTGAAATTTTATTATCACCAAAAAAAAATACTGAAATTTTATTTGACTTGAAGTACCATATTCTACTCTCCAATCTCTTCACTCCCCATCCATCAACTCACTCTTCCAAGGGGTTGATTTAGAAGGAAGAGGTGGGAGAGTGAAAGAGTCGAGGGAAAAAATTCAAACTAACATGAATAATTGAGAGAAGAGTCAGAAGTCAGCACAACTTCTACATGGATCATAAATCTAAGTGTTTTATGTGATTGTGAGGTGTGATAAAATAAAATGTTTTGCTAGGGTTTTAACCAACTTGGACAAATTCAAACACAGGTATTTTCATATATGTACTGAGTCAAGAATTTAATCTTTGTGACATTCTCAGTTAATGTTTACCAACAAGTCTCTGATACGATTGGAGATTTTTGAATTGTTTTTAAGATTCTATGGGTAGTTTTTGTCTTTTAACCCAACTACATATAGTGTATAAAATGTGGAACTCAACCCCCAACAGACGTATTGCCTTTGTTATAATTAGGAGATTTTTACGTCATTTTTTATGGTTGACAGGTGAAATTGCATTAATATTGTCCCGGATGTATGTAGCTCCCCGCATAGTACTTTATGGTTACTTTCAAGTCCCATTCGTTATAAAATGGAACGTTAAGGAATCAAATATAGCTTTGAATTTGTTAGAGTATTTAGTCTATCCACGCAAAACGGAATCTCAAAGTGGATTCCATTCAGGTACACTACAAATGTCATCGAAGGAGGAGAGGTTTGGGTGGTAGAGAAAAAAATGATTAGTAACTTCCCTTGCTATTATTCTCTGCCACCCACACATGAAAACCATTTTTACAACTTCCTACCAATAAACATCATGATGGAAATGACAAAGGACCCAGCGAGAAATCATCGGTGTAACTAGGAAGTGCAATGCCACATCATAAATCCAATATAAAATAATCACAGTTTAACAGGATTACGTTGTCGGGAGTGTGATTAGTTTCATTTTGTGCGCTTGTGCTAGTTCCACAAATAGACAAATCTAATTATACCACACAAACGATACTCATTTACAATGATTATTCTAAAAATGTCAAGCTCATTATATCGGCCTTGATCCTGCACGCAACTGCCCTTAGATTATACAGACAGCCAAATCAAAGTAGATCAATATAATTAGTAGCCTACCGTCGATTTGATTGCATCCAATATCTGCATCCAGTGGGTAGCAAAAACTAGTATCGAAGACAGACAGCTTTCCTTATTTAGGACAAAAATCACTTGAAGAAGCACAAAAAAATAAAGGAAGCGCCACGTACCTTATTCTTGGTGGGCATGTAAAAGGGTTCAAAAACTAGAGGGAAAGGCGTGTCTAGACCGCAAATTCTTGCTATAGGAGCTTCTAACTGCACAACATATAAAAGATAAAGAACACGCTTTCAGAAAATGTCTATACGAGTGCAAGATAATCTAGAAAGCAGATAAAAATTTCCAGGAGATTCCATCAACTTAGAAATATGCATAATGTTCAACATCCAAGTCGTACATCAACTTGTCGAAAAGTAGTTTTATATACAATTCCAAGCACCGGATAGTTTCATTAAGCGCTGAGCCATAGACCACAGACAGCCATATTAGTTACAAGGGCTAATGGCATGTTAATTCAGAAACAGAACTAAGACCATGTTGAATCTCTATAAACTACAGTCACAACAGATGGTAAGCGGGTAGGTGGTTAATAGTGCATCACTATCATGTGTTGGTTGTGGTGTGCATGTCGGTGTTGGTTAAAAAATAATACCAGTTTTTTTAAGGCTTCATCAATTCCCTAGGACAAGGGGTAGGGCCATCAAGTATATCCTGTTCTCTTATTTGATTTAGAGTAGGCTGCTTGCTATCATATATCACAACAAACAAACATACAATTATGTTGATTTATTATTGTGTCTATTTTCATTCATTCAGTAGGTAGGTTGAGATAAAAAAAAAACAGCACAACAATTGAGTCAATAATCTTATCAAATGTCAAAATTCCTGAAATAAATCAAAACATATTTGGTGCATGGATCTTTTTCCCTCTCTATTTCCAACTATGCCCAATTTGCCTAAGAATCTAGCTTAACAATTATATGAAGTGGGGACACAAGTATACCCGAGAGAAGCAGCGTTCAACAACAGAAGCAGAAATTTCAGCACCAAAACCACCTGTTACCGGAGCTTCATGACTAATCTACAACGGAACTCCAACATATCAGTATGCAAAACCAGGCAGAGAAAAATGTCAAACTCCAGAAAATATTTACTCACCAGTAGTCTTCCGGTCTTCTTGACAGAGGCTTCTATTGTGTCCTTATCCCAAGGTATAAGTGTCCTCAGATCTATTAATTCACATGAAATTCCATCCTGCAGAATCCCAAAATCATATTACAATTTCAATGGAAGATGGAAGCTCAGATTTGTAAGTGTCCCCGTGTGTTTCCAAGTGGAAAAAAGAAATGAGTAGGCTCACTATAATACTTCTTACTTAAGCAAGTCGGCCACAATATTTAAATGTAAGCATAATTGTGAAACAGATTACATGATCTCATACCATTTTTGTTACATGCACAAACAATAACAGTTCCATTTTTGAACAATGTTTTGGTGAGGTGGGTTTCAGATGCTCGCCTAGAAGCAATTTATAAGATCCTGATGCATACGAAAATCATCCCAGGAAGAGGCTTGCTATTCAAGAAGAGAAAATAAGCTAGCTTCAAGGTATTCACCTGGGCTAGATCTGTGACTGACAGAAGATCAACTTCAGGATATTGTACCTTTGTATGGGGCAGTCTAGTCACTTGGAGAAGCAAAAGAAGAGGTGTGGTAGCCACAAGCAATGCAGAGTTAGAATATAAGGCGGCTACCCTGCTTAATGAATCTGTGAAGAGCTATGGCTACAGAGATTGTTTTGAGAGCTACATATTGTCCTTGAGTCACCTATGCAGCTTTATCGTAACAACAAAGCTACCATAAACAAATCCCATAATCCAGTTCAACATGATAAAACCAAATATGTTGAAGTGGATGGGCATTTTCTTAAAAGCTACAGTAGAAAAAAGGATTTTGTTTTTGACAAATATTTCAACCAGGGAGCAAATAGTTGATCTATTCACTCAAGGGCTTTCACAAAAAAATTTTGAAGTCTCATGAGCAAGTTGAACATGATTGATACATATGATCCAACTTGAGGAAGAGTGTAGTTAAATCTGAAATTAAAGTCTAATCATCTTGTAAATAGCCAAATGTATTTATTAGTTTCTAGTCAGTAACACAGCTGATCTTAGGGAGAGAAATTAGAGAGTTAATTCTTGTGAGTAAGCCTAGAATAGTTTGTGCCCGAATCTATTTCACAGAACTATATAAACTGTAATCATCTTTGCGCTGATCAATATACAAGTTTTCAACTTTCTTAAACTTCAACATTTTTAGAAACTAGAGCAGACGCTTTCCACTGGTTTTTCTTCACACATCACACTACTTCCTTCTTCAGTCAGTCTCATGGTAAATGACTCATTTAAGGACAGTAGATATATTGAACTCTCACGGCAGCAAAGCAAATGTTCCATACAGCAAGAAACTCATAATTTTTGTCTTTTTTCCCTAAGCCACTTAAGAATGGTTGCATCCTTAGCAAACTTGATTTGAGCACATTGATATTTGATTGATTTCTTGCCAACAATGTTTCAGCATATTCGAGTATTCGGTAACTGACTGATTTCCTAAATTAGTGTTGAAGATTTTGGTTTTGAGATCATCCTTGTGCGGCATCTCAAACCTTAGAATAGGTTTGCTGCACCAGCATCCCAAATCTTCCTTAGTGGACATGCATGTGTTCCTAAGTTCCAATGACAGAAAATTCCATAACCAAGACATTACTAACCAATTCTCTTCATCCTGAGCAACAAACTTTGGGATCCCCTAGTTTGGGACTCTTACGATGCTCTTACCCCAACAAGAGATCCAGCTTACATCATCCTTTGAGATAGAGCACTAGAATGGGTTAGGTACGAACCCGTAAGCTGGTTTGGTAACATGCTCAGGTTAAAGGAGGCCACCCATGGTCTTAGACATAATTGGATGGATGGAAAGTCAAGAGTACAGCGACAAGCAAGAGGTAAGGAGAGAGCAGTCAAATAGCAAGGGAAACAACATTTGAAATGAATACAGGCTTAAATGTAGAAATGAACAAGAGTGGTGGTTAGGATATTGAAAAAGAGGGCTTTCAGGCAGAAAAATGCCATCAGTGAATAAATAGCCCACAAGAATGGTTGAGGCAATAAGAAAGGCATTGGATAATGCTAGGTAAACCAAAAATGGCCAGACCACCACTGTAGATAGTTTGGGCGAACCCTAATAGGCCCCACAAGAACCCCATCAGTGGAGCATAAAACATAGCACAGCCGCACTTGAGCCAGCCTTTGTGGTTGTTGGTGCTGTTCTCTGGTTGAGTAGCTGTTAAAAAACCTTCCATGCACATTACACACCAGCGCGTGGGAGAATTTGAGTACTTATCATAAACAAAGCTAGAATATTTTCCTTTAGCTCCTACATTTTGCCACTGATATCCCTGACACACTTAACATTTCTATGCTTCCTGCAGGCATTCAGATCCCTGACATTCTAAAATAGAACATTCATGAACACACCTTACTCACCTTACCTTCATGCTTCAGGTTGCATAAGGAGAATTCCCCAATATGATTCAGTTAGCATATCAAAAGGAGGTAAAAGCACAAATAGTCTCAAAAGCATGCTTTAAGTGCTTCAGTTTGTAATATAACAATCCCTTACTTCTTCAGCATCAAGACAAGCTTGTTCCATTATAGACAACTGAGCCCCCCATCCAACAAGTGTGATATCCCTACCCTCTCGCAACACCTGATTACACATCCCAATATTCAACAGATTAAACGTTTCAAAATCCGGAATTTAGAAGTTTCTGATGAAGAACTTATTTTACTTCTTTTATCTAGCATGAATTGTTGCGCACCTCAGCTTCAGATAGAGGCAACATATAATCATCTTCAGGCACATCTTCAACAGCTAAACGGTACAGCCACTGAAACCAAGAATTACAACTTTTGAATTTCAGAATTCTCAAAACACAGCTTGAGCAAATGATTATTAAGTTATTCCCAAAGAACTCAAACCTTTGGTTCAAAAAACACAACAGGATTTGGATCTCGAATGCAGGATAGTAACAACCCTTTTGCCTGCTGTGGACTTCGAGGAATGACCACCTATACAAGAATTAAAGGGGGAGGGACTAAGGCATCAACCAGGTAAATGAGACAAAAATAAGATACCTAGTTCACTGCAAGAACAGTTTTGGCGTGACATACAAAAACTCATTTTTTTTTTACCCCACAGCAATCAAAAACAAATTTGAACAAGACTCTTGCGTGCAGCAGATCTTTTAAATGAATCTAGATGTTCCCACATTGCAGCATCAAGCTCAAAGCCTTTTGTCCAAGGACAATGCCAAAGAACCCAAGACATTAGGTGCTATATTTCTTAATTAATCAGTGGCAAGGATTATCCAATCAGAAGAGTATGATGCTGAATGTTGTGTGTGTGTTGATTAATCTGGGACAATATCTTTGCTATGTGCCTCATTGGAAATTTATAGATTTTAAGATTGGCTGGTAATTTTTAAAAGTGCTGCACACTCTCTCAAAAGTAATAATTTAATACTGTTAAAATCTGATGAGTTGGCCGGGTGAAAAACATTTACCGGGTGTTTTTTTTTTTTTCTTTTTTTGGTTATTCAATCAAAGTTGTGTGTACAGCAATTAAGGACTGCTGAAAACACAATCCTTACTAGGTCAAATCAAATGGAATCTAATTCAAACGGCAAACTACCCTGAATCTGCTAACCAAACCATTGTCCTACCATCAAGATATAGAATCTTTATTCAAAATAACAGAAAGAAAAAATAGTCAATAGAGAAAAACCCCCCAAGTCCCAATGGTCCAGTCAACAATCAATATCGGGCCATCTTGGAGATCAAGGGGGAATGTTAGTGATTATGATAATCCCATCATATTTGATGCTATCATACATTCCTTTCCTTTATGTTGGAGAATCAATCTCAGAATATGAGTAGGTAGTAGTTGAAAGGTGCAATCATGTTACATGGTAGTAGGTAGGTGGTATATTGTATAATGACACATGATTGATAATTCTTCATAATTCAGATCAATATATTCTCCTCAAACATTGAATTCTGACAAAAGACTAATTTCTAAAATCCCTGATTTATGTAAATCAAGGTACAGTTTCTGTTGACCAAAAAGAGGTACAGCTCCTAGAGTCCCCCATCAATAGATTGTTTCTATACTTGGTCACTGAGATGCGGATAAATCATTTATTCAATGTTAAAAGTCTCAAGGGCCCTTACTGAAAGGGGTCTCCTCGAGTACTCTGGAACTTTTCCACAAACTTAGAATTTTACATAATGCATAATCTGCAATCACACACAAGTCTTCTGTGTTTGCAGACTATTTTCAAGTTCAGGCTCATCCAATTATCTGCATGAAGATCCCATTTAAACATTAATACTCTAATTTATTAGACAGCCCAGCATGAGGATAACCACGCTATTTCATACACATTAATTCTAGCACTTCCACGGTAACAAGCACTGCATTGTAATCAAGCCATACTAAACAACGGAGAAATGGACAAAAGCATAGAAAAAGCAGAATTCTGCATAGCAAGCTGAAGCCCAAAGAAAGCACCATACTTTGATCCCAGGAACATGGCAAAAGAATGCTTCAGGGGATTGAGAATGGTAATGTCCACCATGTCCTACAGCTCCATAAGGAGCTCGAATTGTTAACCCTATAGAATAAGTAAAATACTGTGATGCAATGAGCTGAAAGAAAGAAACAAGCCAGAAACTTCAAAAAGAAAAGGGTAAAACAAATTTACCGCCACAATTAAATTGATTCCCACTTCGGTATCTGAATTTAGCGGCTTCATTAACAATCTAGAATACCAAAATGGGTTAATTATAGGTAAGACATGGCTTTAGCTAAGCATAGCCACAGGAAGGGTGCATGCCTGATCAAAAGCAGGATAAATATAATCTGCAAACTGGATTTCTGCAATGGCTCTATTGCCCTGTCATAAAAATTAAGACCATGAACTTGCACTATCAGCAAGTCACGACAGAATATCGTAGCAGATTGTGGTAGTTTGATTATAAAATGAGCAAAAAAATTATTGAACTCCTTATACTCACCAATGCTGCCAGACCAATGCCAAATCCAACAATGCCCTGTGTGTAATAAAACTTCAGTATATAATTTCTAAACTTGCTGTATTGAGTGGATACTGAATTAGGAAAGAATCAAAAAAAAACTTAAGGGGGGAAAGGAGACATTAGGTGAATTATGTACTATTGCTACACAGTCTCCGTATAAAAAGTTGAGGTAGGATAAGATTCCATTACACAGTGTTCTAAAAAAGACTCCTTCATACTCTTGTTCTAATACATTTTGACTTTGAACAATTACAGGAAAGGAAAGGAAGAGATAAAAAAACAGAGAGAGAGAGAGAGAGAGAGAGATGTTGCATTTGCAGAAGAATGCAGAACATAGATACCTGTTCGCACAGCGGAGTATTAAAAACCCTGTTTTTACCAAACCGGTCAGCTAATCCTGTTGTGCAACGGAATACCCCACCAAAGCTTACATCTTCTCCGAAAACATAAGCACTGCAATCATATAAAAGAGAATAAGTAGCCATCTTTGAAAAATGTGCTGCTCACGAGAAATTTAACAAGATGAACATAAAGACCATTAAGCCATACTTAGATACAATTGCATGTACAAGCATTAAAAGAATACAAATTACGTCTCCCATCATTTCTCCCCAGCTTGAAGGAACTCTCCTCTGGATAGTAAAACAAGTAATGACACCAAGGAGGCAAGACGTGAGTGGGAAACTCCTAGTAGTGCCTAAATCAGGAAAGCCCTTCTAGCAAAAAATCTGAGCATCCAGGAGCGTAGTAATAGGTGGTGTAATGAACATATATAAAGGAGAATCTTGCTAGAAAAACCTATTCTCAGTGTTCCAGACAGCATTCAAATTTAGAAACCCTTTCCAACAAACAAGGTACAAGTAGCAAGGATTGTCAGGAGGGATAAAAACTTGCCCTTCCACATTTACAGCAACTTCCACAATAAGTGGCATGGTAGATGGACGAGGTGGAACCTGAACTTGATGAAACCAAGCACTAAGATCAAAAGCTTTAGAAGGCACAATTGTCGCTGATGAAGACTGAGCAACAACCTAGTTCCTACTAAGCAATTCCATTCTGTTGACTAAAATCTAGAACACAAGAGAAACAAAGTCCTTACTCACAATAAGTGAAGAGGCATACTACAGGAGACTTTGTAGGGATGATGGGCGAGACTACTATAGTTTGTGGCAACAAAAAAATCAATGTTGATGAAGTACCAGACACTTGCGAAGAGATTTCAGGTGGTGAATTAGCACCACTAGATACTCCATAAGCACAAAATTCATTCTTTACAACGCCACAGATGCTAGGATTGGATAAACATGAGTCCACAGTACTAGAGCCATTACTGGGCTTTGTAGTCAAAAAAATCTCTTGTAGTTTTAAAGCTGAAACTTCTATCTTAGCCGGCTCATGCAAGTCCTGGTGGTATGATGCCTTCTCTTCCTTTTGTCAAAGCTGACACTCTTCCACTATCGCAAGTTATCTCCATACCACATAACTTACCTAGCAATTAAATAGCACATAACAATTTGACAGCTGAAGTGATTGCAAAATTCATCAATCCATGGTATGCATAATCTTTAAGAGTCGTATCATGTTCATCAAGGTTGCTTTGTATGTCTAAGGTGTCTTGGTCAATGACAGAGTTAAATAAACTAAATCCTAGTCCCACTAAATTTATTTGAAAGATAATATAAATAACATCATTCAAATGAAATATCAGACACAAAATCGAAGTCAGCCTTTTTTTAGACCCTGACAAAGCCTCATCATCTCTTAACATGACCTCGAGCCCTACCCCTCTCCACTCCCTCCGTCACGTGCTTTGCAAAAGTTAAAGTAACCGTTTGAGATTAGGAGTGATTGTCATCACAATCTAGGAAATCGATAGGCGACAAGCTCATTCAAATACCAGACAAAAGCATGCAGTTTCATTGAGTGGTTCATAGCTCTCAGTATGATTTATCATCTTGTGCAAAGAAAAGAATACAATTACATACTCAATTACTCATCACATCCAACGGATGGTTGAACGAAAAGGTAGAAGAGGAAGACAAACGTACAAAATATTAACAAACATAAGAAACCCACCGTGGATCAGTTTCCAAGGCAGTGTGAAGAGCTTGGTTGATGGCGGAATAAAGGTTTAATGATTTCAGGCTTCGCTCAGCACCCTTTTCAAAACAGGAGGAATTCGAAAACTCCCTCTTGGAAACAAAAGAGACCCACCTTCCGAAACTCCTCATGCTAGTAAACATGTCTATCGACCCCAAAAGAAGCAATCTAAGCTCATCTGATGAGCAGGATAACCCACAGGGGTTGCGGTTTTTATTATACAAAATGACATCTTTGGATAATAGAGTTTAAGATAATTTTTTGCCGAAACAAGTCTATTCAGACCACGTGATTAACAATATTCGAACTGGCGCGTGAATAACAGAACTGAGATCCTGTGTTCCAGTGACAGAAATCAAACACCACTAATGTCATAGTTTTAACTTCTAATTCTACTGTAAACAAAAATTAATTTTAAATAAAAATAGAAGCAAAATATGAGGTTAGAAGCATGCTCCACCAGCAATGAGTTCAAGATTAAAAAAAAATGAATTTGGAACAAACCCAAGAAAATGAAGTAATTTCAATGAAAAGGAACGAAAGAGTACAAGCAAATATAATGCTTCTACAAGTCATGAAACCCTCTTTGATGTGTCGTTTGTTAAGTTCTAGCGAATAATGTGTCGTTTGTTAAGTTCTAGAGTTCAAATAACAATGGGAATCATATGGTTAGGAGAGGGTAGAGTTGAGAACAACGGCAAATAAACTAGTAATTACACTGGTACAGAGTACCGAGAGAGAGAGAGGAGAGAGAGAGAGAGTGATCAACTAAATTCTTATTTCACGCTTTGTTTCCATATCACGGGTAGCTTATATGCTTCCCTTCTAACTGTCCATTCTGTTCAGCAATCAGTTACAATTGATTATTTTCTAACTAATCGGTTCTTCCCTTACTAACGCCCACGTGGGTTCTCTCACTAACAGCTAACGCCACGTAACAAACACACCCCCCCTAAACAACATCCTTGTCCGCAAGGATAGCACGGGAACAGGGAGCTACAAAAGGAAACTTAGGAAATTGCTGTTGAAGAAAAAGCAGGTCTTCCCACGTTGCATCCTCGGGCTTTGAGTGCTTCCATTGAACCAATAGTTGGGTTATTGGCAAATTATTGCGCCTAGTCACGCGACGATTAAGAACTGCAGCGGGCTCCAAAACAAACTGGCCCTCCATATCCGTCATCGGTAAGGAGGTGGTCGCCGGTACGTTAGAACCTACATGCTTCTTAAGGAGAGAAACGTGAAAAACAGGGTGGACTCGTGTAGCATCTGGAAGTTGCAACTCATAAGCCACCTTCCCAACTCGCTTGAGAACCTCGAACGGACCGAAATAACGCGCTGCTAACTTGTGAAGTGCAGAATTATTCAGCAAGTTCTTCCTAAAGGGATGAAGTTTGAGGTACACCATATCCCCCACTGCAAATTCTCGCTCCGAACGACGTTTATTAGCCTGCTGAATCATGCGGTGCTGTGCCTTCAGTAGGCGCTCCTTCAAAAGTTGTACCGTCAACTCTCTAGAAATACAAATTCGGTCAACCAAATCATTCCGAGAGTCCCCTGCAACGTATGGCAAGTGGATGGGTGGCAGAGTGCCGTACACAGCTTCAAACGGTGTCATGCTGATAGCAGAATGGTAGGTGGTATTATACCACCACTCAGCTAAGGATAACCATTTGGTCCATTGCTTAGGAAAATCTCCCGTCATGCATCGCAGATAGGATTCCAGACAGCGATTAAGGACCTCGGTTTGACCGTCTGTTTGCGGATGGTAAGCCGAGGAGTATTGTAGCTTGACCCCATACAACCGAAAAAGCTCTTTCCAAAACTTGCCACAAAAAATAGGATCCCGATCTGTTACAATAGACTTAGGAAAGCCATGCAACTTCACCACATTATCCATAAACACTAGAGCCACGTCAGAAGCAGTGGAAGGGTGTTTGAGAGCCATAAAATGGGCAGCCTTGCTCAATCGATCAACCACGACTAAAATAGTAGTTTTAGAAAATGAGGGGGGAAGGCCAGAAATGAAATCCATTGAGAGGTCAGACCACACATGCTCTGGGATAGGCAAAGGCTGCAAAAGGCCTGGTGATGCTATATGTTCTGGTTTGAAACGTTGGCAAACACTGCACGCACGAACATATTCACGGACGTCCCTCTCCATTCCCTTCCAATAAAAAACAGAACAGAGACGTTTATAAGTAGGAGTCATTCCTGAATGACCACTGGCACCATCCGCATGAAAGATAGCAAGCAACTGATCTCGTAGATTCCTGTCGGCACCCACTACTAGCCGACCACTTCTCTTAAGTGTGTCATGTTGCCAAGAGAATTTTGGATGAGATAAAGGGTTATCTTCCAGTTCCTTGATGAGCGTTTGTAGATGATCATCAGTCTCCCACGATCGTTGCACTCTAGCATATAGATTCGTGTTGACTTGAGAAAGTGCAAGGACACACCCTTCAAATTGTCGAGACAAAGCATCTGCAACGACATTATCCTTGCCCTTAGTATACACAATCTCATAAGATAGGCCCCATAGTTTGTTGATCCATTTCAGTTGATCTGGGGAAATGGACTTTTGTTCCAGGAGGTGCTTCAGGGGTAAATGGTTTGTTTTAATAATGAATGTCTGACCCGTCAAGTAGGAACGCCATTGCTTTACGGCAAACACTATAGCAAGCATTTCCCTCTCGTAAGCAGATAATGACTGCTTCCGTGGGCTTAAAGCCTTACTAGCAAAGGCGATAGGGTGCCCTTTTGTGATAGAACAGCTCCCAAGCCAGTGTTAGATGCATCTGTTTCCACAACAAATTTTTCGTTAAAGTCAGGGAGGGCCAAAACTGGTGTCGAAGTCATAGCTTCCTTTAAGATGACAAAAGCATCCTGGGCCTCTGGAGGCCAGCGAAATTGCTCCCCTTTTTGCAATAGAGCAGTTAAGGGTCTGCAAATGCTCCCATAGTTGCGTACGAATCTTCTATAGTAACCAGTAAGTCCTAGAAAACCACGTAAAGCCTTGAGAGTTGTGGGTACCGGCCAAGAAGCAACTGCTGTAATTTTCTTGGGGTCGACCTCCACACCTCTTACTGAAATAAGGTGCCCCAAATATTCCACTTGAGAAGCTGCAAAAACACATTTACTCATCTTGGCAAAAAGTTGGTTTACACGTAAGAGTTGAAGGGTACGTGTTAGATGTTGCAAATGAATGTCCCAGCAAGAACTATATATCAAAATGTCATCAAAGAAGACCAAAACAAATTTCCTTAAGAATGGCTTAAAAACTGAGTTCATAAGAGATTGGAATGTAGCTGGAGCATTGGTAAGACCAAAGGGCATCACCAAAAATTCATATAAGCCCTCATGTGTGCGAAAAGCTGTCTTGTGAATATCACTAGCATGCATGCGAACTTGATGATAACCTGCACGTAAGTCTAGTTTAGAAAAATACTTAGCACCCTGTAACTCATTGAGGAGCTCCTCAATAAGAGGAATTGGAAATTTGTTCTTGATAGTGTTTTCATTGAGCTTCCTGTAATCCACACAAAATCTCCAGGACCTATCTTTCTTATGCACCAACACAACAGGAGCTGCAAAGGGGCTATGACTTTCTCTAATCACCCCATTGGTTAGCATTTGACGCACTTGTTTCTCAATCTCTGTTTTTTGTACTGGTCCATAACGATATGGTTTGCAACTCAGGGGTTGCTCATGCTGTAGATGAACACGATGGTCACAGGGACGCGAAGATGGGAGAAGTGTGGGTTCTGCAAAGACATCCTGGTACTCATGCAAAACCTGTTGTAACTGAGATCGTTCATCAACTGTGAGTTCAGTCGATTCTGAAACACCTAATAATTCAGCATTAGACATAGGTGATATTAGGAAAATATGGGGGGCTACGGATAAATCTGTCTCATGTAAGAGGATTTCGGACAGCTCCACGGACGTGTTGCGAATGCCTGTCAACTCAAAAAATACATTGTCAAAATAAAATGCCATATACTGCTCACTCATATCTAAAATAATTCTGCCCAACTTTTTGAGCCATTGCACCCCCAAGATAATATCGAATCCTGCTAAGTCCATCACAAGAAAGTTAGCGCAGAACTCGTGATTAGCCATAAACCACGTGAGAGGACAACAGAAGGTATTAATGGTCATTCGACGACCTCCTGCCACTGCTACACGCATTGGCGTATCCTCCTGAACGTGTAAATGTAATCGTCTAGCTATAGTAGTGTCCACCACATTATGAGTACTGCCCGTATCGACCAAAATAGTGATGCTCTGTTTTTTGATGGAGCCTCGCAGCTTGAGGGTTGAGCACCCATCTCGTCCCTCCATAGCATTAATGGTACCATCAACACGAGTGGAATCTGCAGGTGTGTCTAACTGATCAGCAGCGTCGAGGAATTCATCGTCAACTTCCTCTGGTATGATAAGCATCATAACTTGAGAGTCCTTGCACCGGTGGTTGCTTGTGTACTTCTCATTGCACCAGTAGCACAAGCCTTTCCTTCTACGATCTTCCATATCCTTCTTGCTCAGAGTCATCGCAGACCTCTTAGTAGAGGAAGACAACGTCGTGGACCCTGCTTTCTCAACTCCTGATTCTTTAGAAGAAGATGAGAAATATGGTTTAATTGTGGAAGATCCTGTCGCTCCCATCGAAGAGTTAAAACTCGGGTTGAAGTGTCTGTTCGAAATGGAAGATGGAGTTGGAACGTGATCATAGACTGCCTGCAGCGTTCTTGCTTGCACCTTAGCCATTTGCATCATGCTCGCCAGAGTCGTCGGTTTAAAAGCATCTACTAAGGATTGGATGTCAGAACGCAACCCTCCTAAAAAACAATCCATCGCAACAGAGTCCGGAATATCCACTTCTGTCAACAGGTCATCAAATTCTTCAATATAATCATCAATGGATCCAGTCATTTGAAGGCGTTTGATATCGACCATTGCACTAATACGTCGAACCTCTGAAAAACGCGCTTCCATCTCCCGAAAATAATCCTCCCAACGAATATCTGATTCGTTTCTTTGTTTCATGAAATTCAAATGCCATTTAAGAGCTTTCTGTTCCAGGTGAACGCTAAGCAACCGAATACGGTGTTCTGGTGGTGTATCATCAATTGCAAAGAACTGCCGGCAACGATAGGCCCAGCCCTTGAAGTCCGTGCCATCGAAGCGAGGGAACTCAATGCGGCTATGCTTAGTAGGAGGTGTATAGGATGACGTTGAACCAAAGGTTCCGAACTGAGGGATGTGGTGATTACGATTAGAAGTGTTTGAAGAACTCCCGGCGTGATGAGCGGTGGCAATCTTGGCTGCAAGATCGCCAAGGCAAGCTTCAATGCGAGTAATCGATGTCTTCAGTTCGCCGATATCGGTCGCGTTTTGCAAGAGACGAGAACGAGTATCCTCCATCAGTGAAGCATTATGCTCCAGTCGTTGCTCCATGTCCGTGAAGCGCTCAGAGGACCGTGTCTCTGGCATGGTGCCAAAGATTTGCTCTGATACCAGCTGGTACAGAGTACCGAGAGAGAGAGAGAGAGGAGAGAGAGAGTGATCAACTGAATTCTTATTTCACGCTTTGTTTCCATATCACGGGTAGCTTATATGCTTCCCTTCTAACTGTCCATTCTGTTCAGCAATCAGTTACAATTGATTATTTTCTAACTAATCGGTTCTTCCCTTACTAACGCCCACGTGGGTTCTCTCACTAACAGCTAACGCCACGTAACAAACACAGAGATAGATGTTGACATTTTCATTCCAATCCTATCCACGAAACCACGATGAGGATGAAGAGAGCCCGAAACACGGATTCCCAAATGAGGAAGGGGATTATAGCCAAACAAAGAAAGAGGAGGGAGAAAGGATGAAGAAGGAAGGGAATGAGCAATAGCACAAAGTAATAAATCTAACTCTAAAATTAACTGCAGTTGGTGGCTAAACCTATTTGAATTAAACCCGTGGGTTCAGCCCTGTTTAAAACTATCAATACGTGATAAGTTGGGTTGTAAAAAAATAAAGTCAGTTGAGATGCAGAATTCTTTAACTCGTACTTTTTAAAAAAAATTAAAGGGAAAATGACAAAAAATGCCTTTGGAATTCCTTAAACCCCAAATGGTGTCATAAATAAAGTAAAGGACGAAATGATATCTGTCAACGTTTTGGGTTTTGCATATTTTTGAAAAAAGACAGAAATGACATTAAACATTTGAAAAAAAAATCTTTTTCACTTCTCTCCCACTATGATAGAAATGTGACAGCTTTCTCTCTCTCTAACAAAAATAACAACATGTACTTCATTATACCCATGTCCTTCCACTGAGTAATATATTGACAGCTGTTTCTAATCTATTGACAACTTTATATATGGTATTAACAAATTCACTCAAGCTATTGAGAACACCAGAATTGATCATACCTTGATAAAATTAGTATGTTGACTTTATTTTATTTTTTTATGTGTGCATTGTGAGACCTGAGATACATATGGATTGGGTGGTGTTTGATAGGGTATAGATTGAGTAGCAGGTGATTGATGATGGTAATTTAAGTACCCAAACTTGTTTATTGCAAAATTTCCTACTGCCTGAGATGGCATTTAATCTTTTTATGATTATTTGTTCAAAAGATGGATCTATTCATTAGAATAGAAGCATGATATGTGTTACTATTTATAAAGCCTCTTTCAAGTAAATATTGGTGATTAAGGATGGCTTGGGTATGACAAATCAGGTTAAGGGCAAATGGGAGGAAGAAGGTTGGGGGTGATGATGTACATGGGTGCATGTGTGAGGTGAAACAGAAAGGATGTGTGATACGTGTAGTCAATAACATAACTGTAATTGTTAAAACATAAACTGAAGTTGTTAATGGAAAAGGTACATATGTTGTGCTCACTTTATAAAGGGGTAAAGGTTCAAATTCACCCTAAAAGTGTCCACTCAGAAGCGTTGGGTATTTAGAAGTTTTTTTTGGCTCAATTTCGCCCTGGAAGTTCCCAAAACGTATCGTTTTGCCTTAACCATTTTTCAACATTAATGTTGACCATTAATTGATATGTGGCGCTCTAATAAGTCACCTCATCGCCACATGGCACTAAATATGAAGCGTCACATGTCAATTAATGATCAAAGTTAACGTTGACTAACAGTCAGGGTAAAAATGATACATTTAAGGAACTTCCAGGCTGAAATTGAGCCAAAAAAAAAAACTTCCTGATACCCAATGCTCCTGAGTAGAAACTTTCTAGGTGAATTTGAACCTTTACCCTTCTATAAAGTGAGGAAAAAATTATTGGGGGTAACTAACATATTGATGAATTTTCTGTAGGTTAGCATGTAAGATGACATCTAATATGGGTCCAACTCCTTCGAAGGCACTTTTCGTATATTTTTTTCATGTAAGTGGGAAGTTTGTAGATAATGTTGATGGTGAATGATAATATAATGGTGGGAGCGTAAGGGTAAAATGTTTGTGATATGTAGGTTATACGTATGTAAATAATATGGACTTCTTGTTGGAAATGACAAGAAAACAATACTTGAAGATGAAATGTTAATCTTCATTTGTCATTTGCAAATTTGTAACTTGTTGCTGTCACATGAATCCTAAATTCAAAAGGATAACATTAGTTGTCATTACTTATGTTAGAGTTGTCAATACATTATTCGTAGTTGTCAACAAACGAAACAACAGCATCGGGGTTTTATCATTTCAGGTGTTGTCAATAGCTTAAATGAACTTGTCAATATCATATATAAAGTTGTCAATGGACCATGAACAGTTGTCAATATGTTACTTCGTAGAAGGATATGAGCAAGGTGAAATACATGTTGTGAGAAGGATAAAAAAGTTGTTGTTAATTATGTTAGAATTGTCAATACGCTATTCGTAGTTGTCAACGAATGAAACAACATCATTATGATCTATTCAGTTCAGGTGTTATCAACTTAAGTGAACTTGTCAATATCATATATAAAGTTGTCAATACGTTGCTCAGTGGACGGATATGAGCACAGTGAAGTACATATTGTCATTTCTGTCAGAGTGGGAGAGAATTGAGAAGACTTTTCTTTTTCAAATGTTTAATAACATTTATATCTTTTCCCACCAATATACAACACTCAAAACGTTGACATATACCATTTCATCCTTTACCTTATTTATGACACCATTGGGGTTTAGAGAATTCAAAAGTTATTTTCTAATCATTTTCCCAAATTAAAATTGATTAGTAAAAAGAAATATCTAAACAATTTTTTATCATAATGTAAATATAATTAATATTATATGATCGTTGATAATTTAATTTGTGATTTATATTTTGTTTGAATTCAATTTTATAAAATATACTATATATGTTTAAGTTGTATTGTTTAAAGTTTGAATTAAATATTTTATATTCAAGCTGTAGTGTATTTTTATAAATTAAATTTATGAAAAGGATATTCTATTTTAGATATTAAAAAAAAAAGACAATTCAAGTGCAAATTGAAAAACTATTATATGAAAAATTTGAGGAAAAAAAAAGCCCTTTGTGGATAAATACCAACCTATTAGAATGGGGGTATTTGAGTCTGACTTACAGTGAGCCAGCATATAACCGGTAGGCTGACCCGCTTTACCAGCTTTAGTTTGAATCGAAAACCACATTAATAAAAAACAACTACTCTCAAATATAAATATATTAAAAAAGTAACATTCACCACTTACTTAAATAGTCATATAATATGTGTGGTAGATAACTAATTTAAAAAATAAAAATTAGTTAAGTTAGTTATAGTATTTTTTTTTTGGAAACATGGTCTATTTATGGAAACTATTTTTTCTATAGAAGGGAAGAAAAAGAGCTTTCATCAACCTTTAATTAATTAAAAGTATAGTAAATAAAAAAACTAATAATATTATGCACAACTAGCGCTACCAACACGGCTCCATAGGTTTAGCCCATACTTATCCTTTTTGGGTCAAGTTGTCTCATTTTTTTCTTGTCAGATCACCCCATCCCATCCCATCGCAATAGCTTCTTGTTGTGCGTGTGAGCTTTCAACTCGACGTAATCCATTTACAACTCCAAAGTAATATGTTGCATATGGACTAATATGAATGATAATACTTTCACATGTTTACGTTTAGTTAAAAAATTGAAGTACAAGGTTGGGTTCATCCACGATCAAAGAGCAAGGTATCTAATATTTGATCATTTGATCCAACCCAGCGTTATAGCTTAAACTATGAGGTAGAAAGCCTCTTTTTATCCTAGGCAGCCTTCATTACAGAGATACCTCTCTAAAAGTCACGATTGGAGCCACACCTAAGTGGCACTCTCCAGATCGATCCTTTTCCTTTTTAGTGAGAGAATTAACCCAATCCTTTTGCTAACTAAACCCACGAATAATGAGTACACATTATAATTTAAAATTCGAAGTTGATTAAGCATCTGCTGCATTGAAGCCTAGTCTTATAGTGGCTTGACAGTCTAAGATTTGGCTTATGTCCAGATAAGTAAGATGGTGGGGTCATTCCTTGAAATCTTTGTTAAAAATGGGATCAAAAGGGCTAAATGACTGAAATATTTGAGCAAAAGGATCAATGTTTTTTATGTCATTTAGTATCCTGACCTACCTCACTTCAAGCCGGAGGATTTGTCAAGGTCCATACTGATCTAAATTGTCTGGACCACATGAGTGGTAAAGCTCTAGTGTATAGTATTCAACAATGTTAGGTTCATAGAGTTTAAACTCGAAACTTCTGGTTAAATTAGTACAATCCCTTATTAAGTAAACCAAATGTTTAGTAGTTAAAATGATCAATGTTTAAATTAAATATTTGAGTGGTTGGCCCAATAAAAAAAGTATTTGAGCGGACCTTGGTCCTCAAGAGAAATCATGTTTCAACATTAAAGATTAAATTACCTTATTACCCTTTAAAAATCATAAAAAGAATGCACACATTAAAAAAACAATTTTACATAAATCAAAATAAAATTTGTTTCATGTCCTTATTTAAAATTCTGTTAAATCACTTAAAATAAGTTAATCTAAACACTTATTAATTTCACTTGGGAAAAGTTATTTATTGCATAATTATTTAGATTGCGGAAAACATTGTTCAGAATAGAAAGGTTTGACTCAAGAAAAGGTGACAATTTTGTTTATACTTTTTTCAGGAAAATGTGACAATTTTATTTGAATACTGACTATCATGATTCTCAGCCATTTTTTTAATATTTCATGAGCCATTGGAATTAATTGCATATTACCAAAGAAACAGAGAAGTCAATTGACGCTAATTACATAAATTTTTCTTCCTTGCTCCTATATGAAACTGAAGATACGTTGAACATTTTTTAATATCAATGAAGATTCAAGAAGAAAATTGGATGCCTCAAAGATTATTGAAGAAGACTTTTAAAAAGGGTAGAAGATAGCCGCAGTTCGTCTTCATTGTTCATTCCTTTTCCAGCAATATTGAAGATTTTTGAAGATTAATGAAGACCCGTGAGGAAAATTGAAAACCCTTAAAAATTACTTAAACTTATGACGAAATATGAAAAATAATTGAAGTTACTTGCAGATTTTTTTTTTGACATACGTTGAAGACTTTTGAAGGTAAATAAAAACTCATGAAAATTACCGACCTTTGAAAAAAAAATTGAAAGAAAATTGAAGCTAATTTTTTTAAAAAAATCTGCAACATGCTTTAATGGTCTTCAATTATTTTTTTGATGATGTACAAGACATCTTCAACGTATTTTCACTTTCTGTCCTTGAATATTTTAATATTCTATCTATTTTTTGGATGATTAATTAGTGTAATTGGATATTTGCTAAATCATTCCGATATTTCAGTAAAATTTGCTTAAAACTTAAAGTCAATTTGGTTTGTAGAACAGGTGACAATGTGATTGAATGCGGTGGTAGGGAATGTAATAGAGAGACTCCATTCGATTTTTTCGTAGGATATTTAAAAATATGAGAATTAAGTTTACTGTTTGTATTTTACAAATATAGCGTAAAATTATAAAACACAAATGCACAAATACACTTCTCGTAAAAATTCCTTCCTACTTCTTCGTCATGGTCAGTTCCCTTGCCCTTCACCCATGTCCAAGTTATCAATTGGATGAAGAAGTGGAAGTGAATGTGAAATCATCATGAGCAAAGGTGGCCAAGGTTTGAGCTTCTCTTGCCCTGCGTATCAAGACAACTGCTGAAGGAGGATGGGGAAGATGAAGAGGCTGACAGTGTGGAAATGAACCATAAATTAACTAGGCCTGTTTGGTATGCATGAATTGAAGTAGGTGGATATGGAAATGGAATTCATTTCCATGATTAGGTTTGTTTGGTACAAATAAAAGGCTGTGGATTTGAATTTCATGTGGATATCAATTCAATCAAAAAGCTAGATTTGATTTCCATACATTAACCTATGGAATTGTTAAAAACTCTGTGGAATTCTGATTTCGCCCTCCTCATTTTTCATCTTCATTCACAAATCCCAACTCCATCGACACAACCCATCAATGATGATAACCCACTGCACCACTGGCGAGCACAACCCACCACCGCTTTGTCTTTCTCACTTTTCTCCGACGAGCACAATCAGGCACGATTTGGACATGAGTTCACTACAGTTCAAGTCTTCCTCACCGTTATCCTCTTTGCTTCATATTTTTTGTTCTAGATCTGGATTGTTAAGTGGTGGATTTGGCTGTGACGATTATCGCTCAAAATCAAAGAAGATTGCGATTCAAATCTTCAACGTGACTTCTTGTGATTTAGATCTTTGATTTTTTCCCTGTTTGCAATGGTTAAAGCTTGAAGATTTAGATATTCTTGTGCTTCTTCGATTTATGAGAAAAACTAAGATTCATACTCGGCAGTGGTTTGTGCTTCACCTTTATAAATATGAAATCTTGCTAAAAAAATTTGAAACCTTTTTAGAATATGGGGAAAGGTAATCAAAAGATAAGAACAGGGGTAGCCTTTCGAACAGCTTCGTCTTCTTTGTCTAGCAACAATGAACAAAGCTCCAGCAACGATGAACTCCAGCAACAACGAGTTTTTTCCTCCTTCGATTTTGAACAAAGCTTAATCGACGATTTTGAACTCCAGCAACGATGATTTTGCACAAAGCTTGATCGACGATTTTTCTTTTTATTTTGGATTAAGATACATTGGGTTTTGATAATTTATGGATTAAGCTATAGTGGGTTTGGTTTATTTTCCATTTGTCGGTGATGGGTCATGAACAATGGCAATCTCCGACAAGCCTTACGAGAGGTGAGGAAGGGTGCCAGTTGAAAAAATAAAAAAACTAGTTAATTTTTTTTAATTTAAAAGGGGGGCTTTTAGGTCTTTTCACATGAAAATTAGGCTTCATTTCCATAATATACCAAACATACTTTTAAACCTCATTTCCATATCAATCTCCATATCCATTTCCATATCCATCAAAATGAATTCTGCATACCAAACGGGCCCTAAGACGATTAAATATAGCTTAATGAAAAATCCAATTCTAAATGATAGTTGTTAGATATTTTATTATATTATGATTATTATAGATATTAATTAGGGAATTAATAAAATATCCTAAGTGTGGCCCGTAGTGACTTGGACTGAGCCTAGATAGGGTATAACCCTAGTCAATTTTATAAAGGGTTGATTTCTAATGGTGGGAACAACAAATTAAGTTTGACGATCATTCATAATTACTCTTGAGGTTGTCTGACTGGTGGAGACTATTCACCATGGTCATCAATGTGTCATTCTTACTAGTCAGAAGAGACCTATCACCCTGAGTTATATTCTAAATTATATATATTGACTCGTTATCTATTTTGCATGTATCCCTCTTCAATTATTGATCTTGGATTTCAAACTGGAAAGACAAAGTAATGGTGAGAGGTAACGTTTATTCAATTGCTTTTATGTGTCAATTGTAGAGAGTTTAAAAACCTAGATATGCTTAATTAATTATGAGCTTGTTCTAACATCAGTAATAGAGGCCGTGGAAGAAAACTATAAAGCTACAAGAAAGGAAGATGGAGAAACCCCACAATCACAGGGACAATGACCACAGGGAAAAGGGAAAAAACGACGGAGAGAAAATCTTCATGATAACTTCCATTGGCTCCAAGACTCTTAATTGGGTAGAGCTGGTAGGTCCAACCCGTAAAAAAGTTGCACGTTGGGTTGAAAAAATTCGAATCCATTTTAATACAGGGTTTTTTTGCCCGCATCCATCTAGCATATAACCATGGTGGGTTAACTCGCTAATCCAAAGGCCAGTATGTTTTCTTTACTTCTTTAAATTTTTAAATAAAGAGAATGAAACTTATTAATTAAAGGAGAAAAAGGATAAAAAAAATCCAAACTCTGCCTCATATTTTCAATTCAAGAATATTCAAGTTTGTATTTTTACAAATCCCAGGATGTTACATTATGGTAAAAGAGCCGAGGACGGCTTTTTCCGTTAGTGGGGAGAGTGTAACACCAAGCACTGCTAGAGACCTAATACCTTGAAAGACCTTTAGAGTAGGTGAAGGGGAAAGGGAGACGCAGTAGACATGGTGCACTTAAATCCCACATTGGTTAGACTTATCCATAGTGAATACCATATATGTAATCGGGTCATGACCTTTGACATCCGATAAGCTTTTTAGGTGACTATAGGATCCCAAAAGAAAAAAACCATATGCCTACGGGAGGCTAAACAATGACAATATCTCAAGATGTTACATAACCTGCGGCAGGCTAGCTCATAACTGGTAGGCTAGCTCATATTACTAGTTTTAATTGGATGTAAATCAATGAACTTCTATGACATAGTTTCAAAGGATTCAACCAATTGTCTTAATCGCATGATATCATTAAGAAATTGGAATCCATATTATTGAAAGATTTCTAGCTATTGTTTCTAGTATGGACTGAATCAATCATCCACCCAGCAATTGAAGAGATTCACCAATGGAGGAGCGTTATTGCTGTAGGGGTCATATGGTGGTTGCAAAGTCATGTACTAAATATGGAGGAGACCAAATAACACTAGAGCTAAACTTGGGGTCAGTGTATCAGTAAGGAAACTAATAGCTTGTTTGGGATTAGTTTTTGGAAAGTAATTGTACGCAATCCGATATAAGTATATGAGATGAGTTTTGTCTTAACTTGTGTAAAAATGATTCTAAAAGTGGTTGACAAACAAGCCTTAAGCCCTATATTGATTGTGACATCTCACATTGATTGAGCAATAATTTTCCTTTTTCATATTTTCGCACGTTGTGATCCTCATTTTGTATATCCAAATAGCACAGTGCCAAGCATCTACTTAGGAGAATCAAAAATACATAATGCAATTCTTCTAAATCTCATAAACTCAACCAAGCATTTGAATCAATCATCTACGATTACATATAATCCTCACATATATAAAGAAGCAAACAAGCCGCTAATGTCCAGTTACTAAAAGTTATACTATCCGACGTCAATATTTGAATAACAGTCTCATTGTTTTTTGAAATTTTTTCCTAAATTTAGGCACTGCTTTAGTCTCTTGATGTTTGTATAAGCATTAGAAAAGTACGTTTATGTAAGATGAGACAAAATTTATATCTCATACTTATCTCGTATACCGTCAATTATGTTGATAAATAGTTTATACTGCTAATCCAAACGGGTGTTAACCAATTTTAGTCTTTTGGTAATGCACCAGTATTTTTGGAAAAATTAATGTAAAAGAAACTACTCACTTCATGTGTTGTTCCTCAAGAAGAAAGAGAACATGATTGTCAAATTGACATTACAAAAAATTGACTTTCAACGATGACAAAAGTCGTCGCTGAATGAATGTCGCCGTCAAAGACTCATCGCTGTAGCGATTGTCACTGAAAGTTTCAGCAGCAACAAAAATAAGAAGGTTCCATTCACCGAAGGGTACTTTCGGAGGAGAGAAAGGGTACCTTCACAATTATTTAAAAAATAATAATAATTTACTCTGGTAACTACCACATCATCACCTGCTGCCGTCACATCATCGATAGCTGCCACATCACCACAATTCCCTGCACACCACGTGTGCACGAGACTTTGCCAGTTGAGCTGTAATAACTTTGCATATTATTGATTGAATAATAATTTTTATATACTTATATAATTATTAATTTCATAATTTTTCTTTTTTAAAAATATTATTTTTAGGCAAAAATGTTATTTTTAATAAAAAATTTACAAATAAAATAAATATTCAAGTTTTTGTTTTTAACGGCGACTGAAAAAAGTCGTCGTTAAAAATCTTACATTTGAGTCGCTGCTAAAAAAGCGGTAACAAAATAAGTTTTTTTTTGTAGTGTGAATGGTCTCTACTGTCAATCATTGTGGAAGGATAACTTCATCTAGATTGGGATGACCATGTTGGCGTGGACGATCGGTCCGATCGTGCGGAAGGGACGGAACAGCTTGCTATTCATGGTAGTCTCACAAACTCAACCACCCTTAATCATGGGGGTTTTCAACCGAGAAATTGGCTAGTTCAAATGTCAATAATAGAGGTCAATACCCCGTCATAGCTCCATTCTTCTGCATCTTTTACCCAGTGAATCATCATCTGCTGCCAAACATTAGTTCTACAGGAATCACTTTCGCACTTCATAATGTTTCTTCTCCGGTGAATATGAGCAACTGCAATATCCACCTGTCTTTGCACATTGAAGTGATTTGAAATCATACAATGCCTATTCATTAATCGGACATTTAGAGTAATCATGATGTGGTTAAAGATCCGGATATATCTTTGTACTAGATTACAAATGTTTAAACTTGACATTCTTAATAGGGTAGGGGTAGAGGTGAGGTTTGAGAAGTGCAAGCATCATAACCCTCCAATCCTAAGGCTGTGTGCCGTAGATTAATAGAAGGTTTGACGAGTTGAAATTATTGCATGCATGGCTACCCATTTAGAACTATCGTAAACAAGAATGAATTGACTTCTTTACGTACGGTTATTCATTTTAATTAACTTTTCGGACTCAATTAGCAGGAGGAATCGATTAGAAGGTCAATCAAAGCTTTGCCTAAATTGAGATGGTATGTTTGGGAATAACTTTTTAAAGTGATTTTACACAATCTGAAGTAAGTATGTGAGAAAAATTTTATCTCGACTTACGTAAAAGTACTTTTTAAATGGTTGCTAAACAAACCCTTATTTGTTGGGCTTGTGGGAGGGGGGTAAGTGAAACTATCTACAAGTTAGCATAAAATAAACCACTTTAGAGGCCTGAGCATTTGGATTGGTGGGATGAATAAAAATACAAAAGAAGAAAAGGTGTTAGGTATGGAGGTGGTTGCCAAGTTTCAAGGTTGGAGCTGTGAGAAAGGGGCGGAGGGAGGAGGGTGTGAGTTGGAGAGTGACGGAAAGTGATTGGTGGGGAAAGCCAAGTGCACCTTCTATGCGCACTTACACTGAAAGCGCACAAAGCCACATTTGAATCACTACATATCCCCTCTCTGCTCTCTGGGCCCCATCTCTCCTTCCACCTTAACACTCAATACTCATCCCATCATTGCCATCGCAGAATTCTCTTCCACTATTTCCATCATCAAACCCCTCACATTCTCGGTCTGGAACCCAGAATATTTCTGTTTCTTGTGATGAAGGAGCTGGCGGCGGCCTCTGTCTGATCTTGGTTATAATGGGCAACTGCTGGTTTTCTAGGGAATCCTCAGACTACAGAGTGTCGTCCAATTCTAAGTCAGGTATGGCCATCTCTCCGTCCTACTTTCCTAAGCTAGGCTCATTCTTCCTTATTTGTCGGCGATTCCTCTGTTCCTTGGTTTCACTGGAGAAGGACCATTAGTCCGCACACCAAATTTCTTAGGCACCATCCCTCTGTTCACAACGTTTCGATCCTTTCCTTCTGCCATGGACATAAACAGAGCTTTAATCCTCTCTTTCGTTTCGTTTGAGCCTCGGTTTTCCGTTGATCAGATCAATGAGTTTATTACCACTTTTGAATCCTGGGGTTTAATGTACGCAAGTCATGCTTATATTTTGCAGATCTCCATAACGACTAGCATAGAAGAGAAGCCCGAAATTGATTTAGAAGTTGCACGTTTTCTCCAAATTTCATTATTTTTATTATTTGTAAAAGATTAGTTTTGAATGTAATTTTTGTGGATTGAGCTCAATTGACGTTTTCCTTACTACGTCTGCTTTAAAAGTGGGTGGTTTTGTCCTACCCATGTCTGCAACAGTGCCTTCAACCCTATCTTGGATACCCTTTCACTGTGGAGGCTTTTAAAAATAAATAAATTTCTATTGCTTTACAAAAAATCTATGCCCATGCTTTTAAAAGCCTAACTTTTTAAACCATGAACAAATATGGAATATTTTATATTTGAACATAAACCGTCCTTAATTTTTGCAATCAGTCCTCTGTCCTCATGTCGTACTAGTTACTTAAGTGGAGTTTGTTGATATTGTTACGGTGATGACCCGCGGTGTTTCTTTAGCGTCGTTGGAAACATACTGGAATGCGAGATAGCAGTGTGAATGATAAAATCATTCCCTCCTATTCTTCTTGTAGACTCGCCCGAGGACCACACTGATGCCATCAAACCACGGAATGATGATAGCAAGTTACCATCCAACCCCGAAGAAGTAGAAGTCCTACGCCGTGATTCAGCTGCAAAGCCTTTGATTGCCTTCACGTACGATGAACTAAAGGTAATCACTGGAAATTTTAGGCAAGATCGTCTTTTGGGTGGAGGAGGATTTGGAAATGTTTACAAGGGTTTTATTTCTGAGGACGTCAGGGAGGGCCTTCCTCCTCTTACTGTTGCTGTCAAGGTACATGACGGTGACAACAGTCATCAAGGGCACAGAGAATGGCTGGTAATCTGTTCTTTTACGTTATACTATGAATACACATTATCTGGATCTGTCGGTTTTCACTTTTCATTCACAATCTGAACCTTAGTTGTGTTTCTAGGCGGAAGTTATATTTCTCGGTCAGCTTTCTCATCCAAACTTGGTCCAATTAATTGGATACTGCTGCGAAGACGAACATAGGGTGCTCATATATGAGTATATGGCCCGAGGAAGTGTGGAAAATAATCTCTTTTCCAGTAAGTGTATTATTCCACTTCTCCCTTTCCTTTCAGTACTGGGTGACAATACATATCTTCAAAGAAACTCCTGTTTTTATTAATTGGATGCTATACGTGAGTTAGGCAAGGTCATCCACTGAACTGGGACATAGGTTGGTAATGCATAGACGTCATACATAGCAATCATGACATGACAATCATTTAGAAATATGTTAATATCATTAAGCTGATGTTTCTTCCCTTACATTTCACTCACCAATAAATTTTCTTCTGCAATGCATCTCACAACATGTAGTTCTGTTGCTTTATGATGTTAGAGAGGTTCAGCTTATGCGCTTCACAGTTTCTTGCTCAAGTATTAGAGCAACAGGTTCTTTGGTACTGCATCAAGACATCTAATCATATGGATGTGGTTTGGACAGCAACTATGCTGCAGTTATACTGAAATCCTTATTAAATTAAATAACCCAGATAGAGTTTCTGTATCATTTTCTATTTGGCTAAAAGAACACATCTAGAATGAATTACCTTCGCAACCAATTTGGAGATTTCTAAATGTAACTTGTCATTTAGATCCTATAAACCATCAGTGTCTATGGGAAGGGGAGTTGCATTCATGTGTTCTGTAATTTTAGAGCCAGAACCAGAAGTCGTTTCTTGATAAACCCTTAATTTACGCGTCATAGTATTTAGATGTAACATGACTTAAGTCATACGCTTCCTTGGTGATTTCAGTTGGCTGTATGATTTTTATTTTCATATCTAATACACCTCTTTACTAAAATATTGAAGGAGTATTGCTTCCCCTGCCATGGTCCATAAGAATGAAGATCGCATTTGGCGCTGCCAAGGGACTTGCATTTCTTCATGAAGCAGACAAGCCCGTTATCTATCGTGACTTTAAGACATCAAATATATTATTGGACCTGGTCAGTAAATTTAAAGGGTTTATATTTCTTCAGTTAAATGGAAAGAGGAAAGTCCTTTTTTCTTTTTGAGTGAGTATATGCATGATTACATAGTGAAACTAATTAGAAAGAGGAGCATTTTTCAAAAAAAAGGAAGAAGAAGAAGTGAAGCAGATATTATTATTTTTTGATTAAAAGGAAAAATGATATTAATAGAAGGAAAATTACAAACTCATCGTTTTGAATTGAATCCAGGTTAGGTAAGTTTCAGCATCTTAAGATGAATTAAAAGTACTGTTGATAAAAGAATGACTTGAAACGAAGGTTATAAGCATCTATCGACAAATAATTTTGGTGTGCGTGGCTTGTTTAGCATTCTTGTGTTCTAAAGCATGCATGGTCAAACAAAAAGATGAAAATATGTAATTTTCAATCAAGCAACACAATAAGAAAAGACAGGCAAGGCTTTTGCCATCTCTTTTTATATTCAAAGGAGGATGCAGAAGACAATATTTGCATAAAACGTAGAACATGCCTGACACTGTGCGCCAAAACTTTAGCTACTTCTCTTTTGTAGCAAAGGCTGCACTCTTAGCGGAGCAAGCTATGTTTCAGCTAACAATCTTGATCGTATGACATGCTTCATCAAGAGCAGGACTACAATGCAAAACTTTCTGACTTTGGCCTTGCTAAGGATGGACCTGTTGGCGACAAATCTCACGTCTCTACTCGCATAATGGGAACTTATGGGTATGCTGCGCCCGAATACATATTGACTGGTAAAGTTAGTTTTGAAGCTGAAGAGCCATTGCGGTTTTCCTGTGTGTGTGTGTGTGTGTTGACACTGAAAGTCTAAACTGTGCAGGTCATCTGACCCCTAGAAGTGATGTGTACAGTTTTGGCGTTGTTCTTCTTGAACTTCTGACTGGCAGAAAATCTCTAGATAAGTCACGTCCTGCTCGGGAGCAGAACCTTGCAGATTGGGCTCTTCCCTTGCTGAAGGAAAAGAAGAAATCGTTGAATATAATTGATCCAAGACTGGAAGGCGAATATCCTATTAAAGGAGTTCACAAGGCCGCCATGCTAGCTTATCATTGCCTGAACCGCAATCCAAAAGCAAGGCCTTTAATGCGAGACATAGTAGATTCACTGGAGCCTTTGCAGCTTCACAGTGAGGTTACTGTCGGAAAAACATTGACCATCATCAGTGAGGTTCCTCAACCCGAATTAAAAAGGAAAGATGCAGCATAATCCCTCAACGCCAGCTCTTCTTTAATTTCTCTGGTTTGAAGGGGGAGAGGTTTTGCATGGAAAATAGGCTACTCCCTTCTATTCTCTCTCCCCCTCTCCCTCTCGTCACATGCAATTTGAGTTCTGTATAAACCAACCTCAATCTAAAGTCTGTCAGGTACATACGTATTTGTATATTACGAAGTTTCACATTTGACGGCTGACCCCCTTTTATTGACCATCTAAAACAAAAAAACCACCCCAGCCGGGTAGCAGAACATTTGTCGCATGCTTCTTATCTCATTCCTATCAAGGTACCGTTCATAAAATCAGTTACTGGATATGGCAAGGTTGAACTTCTGGCGTTTTCTCTTGTTGTACATATATCTAGTTTAAATTGAGTTTAATCAAAAGTGCAGCAGACGCCCATGTGGGTGCAAGAAAAAGATTATTAGCAACCTACGAAAATATTAATTAATGTAGGTATCTTTAATAACAACTAACAGATGTTTATAAACAAAAAGTTTGATGATAAAGTGTTGAGAAAACAACTGAACGCTTGAATCAACTGGCAAAGGTTATTCTAACTTAACCGGTGGTGTCATATTTAAACTTTGGGCATCTAGCCACAATAATTACTTCAAGGTAGTGAGATACCCCCATTGTGGATCAATACTCCCACAAATTAGATAGGTCTATCACTCAGATACATAATAATATGGTTCAAAAAACATGTTGGATACCGGATAATTCATAAAAAAAAAGGTGTTGAAAAAATTGAAGAGAGAAAATATCACTTTATAATTTGAAAATCACTGGTTTATAATTTTTAACTGATTAGTAATCTATTGAATGGAAAATTTGTTAGAAAGAGGAATGGTGAAAATGATAATCCATCTATAATTTTTATACGGCTGCGATAATGATAATGGGTGATTTGAATAAAAGTGTTTTTAGTTTTTCTTTTTAACAAATCAATTATTGAAGTTGTAGCTACTTTTGATTAAAATTTTATTACTACTAGTATTAAATATCATTGCCACATTAATAATATATCATCTCTAAAAATTTTGATTAAATTTAATCATACTTTTATGAATTGATTTTTAATAAAAAATTAAAAAAAAATTGAATTTAAGATCATTGCAACCAAGCCATAACAAATATTTTTCCCTAAAAATCCCATCATTAAGTTGATTTTTCAAACTATGAAGTATGAACCATAACTTTGGCAAAAATAGCAGTTAAGAAAAAGAGTAAAAATTGCAGACTTAACAGGCTGACGGGCCATGAAGGGTGAGATGGGCTCACGGACGCTTGGAAATGAGAAGAGAAGAGGTTATTCCCCCCCCCCCCCAAAAAAAAAAAGGGAAATCCGAGGAGAGGAGGTTCTAGATTATTCGGAACTAAGACGAATATAAGCGCAGGAGCAGCGAATGGGATCTAACGGCCCGGATGAAACAGAAGGTTCAAGAGATGCATCCCTGGCCTTTTATTTATTTATTACACGCAAACCTAACCCTTCGGGTGCTCGCATTTCATCGTAGTGCTCCTTGCCCAGCTTGGCACTGCTATTTTCTTGCTGAGCGTTATCCAAAACCCTTCCTCTCCTTCCCCATCCCTTTAAACCCAAATCAGCTACGACGCGCAGAGCCGTCTACTGGTATTAAGAACTCATCTTGATTCATTCTCAGCATTTAGACGTCAAGTTTCTATTCTCTACTCCGCACAATTTTCTTTGTTGATGTTGTTGGTGTTGTCATCCTGTCGTATTGCTTTCGAGTTTCGAATTATTATATTATTGTTTATGTCGTGCGTAAATTAGTACGGCGGGAGACAGACTTTATGTTCAATATCTTTTTCTTCTTTGTCGGGGTAATTTTCCGCGTCAAGAAGTGTTGTGCTCGTCCAAAAGTTTAATGCAAGTTTTTACCCCTGGCTGTGATTGCTGAAAATCTGTTTGTAGATTAGAGTTGGTTGGTGACAATGGTTGCAAAGTTGTCAATTTCCTTACTTAACCTATAAAAATGAACTTTATAAAGCTGAATTTGTAACTGTAATGACAGTGTTTGATATGCTTGCGTGTATGTGATTTACCCCCCATGTCTCCCCTACTGCGTTATTCTTGTTTTCTTCTAATCTCTCTGGCATGTGGCCTTTCTTTGTGGAATCTGACTCTTGAAAGCTTGACGTAGTCTCCTCCTGAAAGCTTCCGCCGATGATTATCTCATTTAGTGGTTGTTGAATAATAACATTCGTGTGTTCCAACTGAGCAGTGTTAACTTAGCTTGCAGAGTTCAAATGTGGTTTATAATGGAGTTGGTATTATGATTCCATTAAACATTGAAACGATTTTTTTGCGTGAAAGAAAGTTCCGGGTTAATGAATTGCAACAATAACGTATACTGAAGGGTGGTGTGAGTTTTTTTTTTCTTTTTACCATCTGAAAGATCTACCTTCCCTGCACAACTGAGAGTACTTTTTGTTGATGCGGGCGTATGGTTGCCCATTACCTTATCTCTTTTCTTTCGCACTGGATATTTGGGTTTACTGATAGAGGGTGGTTAATTTGACATTCAGTTTTCAGGAGTGATGGCATCAACTTTCACAGCAATGTCTTCAGTTAGCTCTTTTGCTGCCCCTGGGTGCCGCGTAACGGATATGAAGCTTTCCTCATCTTCCTCTATTTCTTCATTTTCCTTTGGTAGGAGACATAATATACTTACAAGGAGGAATCGATCTCCCATGATTTCTGCCATGGCAAAGGAGTTGCACTTCAATAAAGATGGTTCAGCTATTAAGAGATTACAAGTGAGCCTTTGATAAAGACCCTTTTCTCATTCATTGGAAGTTTGATTAGTGGTCCTCTGACGGTATAGTTTAATTCCTAATACCATGACGTCTTGTTTTATTCCAGAGCGGTGTCAACAAGCTCTCAGATCTTGTAGGTGTTACACTTGGTCCTAAGGGGAGGAATGTTGTTCTGGAGAGCAAGTATGGCTCCCCCAAAATTGTTAACGATGGAGTGACTGTGGCCAAAGAGGTTTGCCCTCTACCCCCTCCAAGTTGTTTTTGATTTATGTCAATATTATGGTTTATGCAATTAATTTACAATTTACAAATTTAGTATAATGTCTCAGTAATCTGTTTTTCTCATGGCGCAAGTTTTGTTTTATTTCATTCTCGGATGACATGAGATTTTTCTGGATGCCTCAAACTACATTTTGCATTGTTGTCCATCAAACATATGAGACGTATTGTAAATACATTGCCCCTTCCTACTCCTCTCAAAGGTTGAATTGGAGGATCCAGTGGAGAACATCGGTGCCAAGTTGGTGAGACAAGCAGCTGCCAAGACAAATGACTTGGCTGGTGATGGAACCACTACATCTGTTGTTCTTGCCCAGGGTCTTATTGCTGAAGGTGTCAAGGTTTGTTCTTTAGTTCAAGAGATTTCTATGTTTATAAATGTTAACATATCTTACTTGCTCTGCTTCATGCAATTAAAATTTTTCAGAAAATTGAAATGTGGCTCTTTTTATGTGGTATCTTTAAGCGGGTATTTAGATTGATAAAGCAGTTATGAGTTTTGACTCATCAATTTAATTTAATTTAATTTGCAGGTTGTAGCAGCTGGTGCTAACCCTGTACTGATCACTCGTGGCATTGAGAAGACAACAAAGGCTCTTGTAACTGAGCTAAAACTGATGTCTAAAGAGGTGATGGTTTTTATTTTGTTCTTTCATCCAGCATTATCATCGTATGATGTGCATTTCTTCTAATTTTTGTGTAAATTCTGTAATTTCATTCTTGTGTTATTCAAGATGTTATAATTGGAATGCAGGTTGAAGATAGTGAGTTGGCAGATGTGGCGGCAGTAAGTGCAGGAAATAACTATGAAGTAGGTAATATGATAGCTGAAGCAATGAGTAAGGTTGGTAGGAAGGGTGTTGTGACACTTGAGGAAGGAAAAAGTGCGGAGAACAGTCTTTATGTTGTTGAGGGGATGCAATTTGACCGTGGATTCATCTCACCTTACTTTGTTACTGATAGCGAGAAAATGGCCGTTGAATATGAAAACTGCAAGGTGTGGCATTGGACTTTTCCACATCTGTATTGTCAGCAATCTATATTTATCTTTTATGTGACAGCTGTTTTATGCAGTTGCTATTAGTTGATAAAAAGATAACAAATGCACGGGATCTGATTAACATTCTGGAAGAGGCTATTAGAAACGGATTCCCAATTTTGATTATAGCGGAGGACATTGAACAAGAAGCATTAGCAACTCTTGTTGTGAACAAACTTAGAGGGGCACTGAAGATTGCAGCCCTTAAGGCCCCTGGATTTGGAGAGCGAAAGAGCCAGTACCTTGATGATATTGCCATCTTAACTGGAGGTCTTTTAACATTCACTAATTTAGTGTCTTCTGTTTTAATGTCTAATTAGGAAGTGCAAGTTCCCACTTGCTCACGAGCATAGTTGTACTTCCAATTGGCAGGTACTGTAGTCAGAGATGAGGTTGGCCTTACTTTAGACAAAGTTGGAAAGGAAGTCCTGGGTCAAGCTTCCAAGGTGGTGCTTACTAAAGATACTACAACCATTGTTGGTGATGGGAGCACCCAGGAAGCTGTAAACAAGAGGGTTGCACAAATTAGAAACCTAATTGAGGTTTGCATCCATCTCCCTCTTTCTCTACGCATACACCCTTCATACGACAACTTTGTAGTGTAGATGTGCAGGTGTATACATAAATATTAGGACAGAATGCATATCAACTAAAAGTATGATATACAAGAAGAATAAAGAGATATAGAAGGGAGAGATGCTAATTTTTCCCTGGATTTTAACAAGGTTTTTTCATATTACTGTAGGCTGCAGAGCAGGAGTATGAAAAGGAGAAGCTTAATGAAAGAATTGCGAAATTGTCAGGTGGTGTGGCTGTGATACAGGTAAATGTGGTAGCACCTGATAATTAACCAGTGTTCACTTTGCCTGCCATATTGGTTCTAGTAATGCAATATTTTTGTTATGTTTAGGTTGGAGCACAAACTGAGACTGAGCTCAAAGAAAAGAAATTGAGAGTAGAAGATGCTCTGAATGCCACTAAGGTGACCATTTCTTTTCCGAAATGTGTGGATTTCTCTTCCTCCTTAGGTTATTTAAGATGTGAGTTAACTATTGTATTGGCATGCAGGCTGCTGTTGAAGAAGGTATTGTAGTTGGTGGTGGATGCACGCTATTGAGACTTGCATCTAAGGTGGATGCTATCAAGGAGGGCCTTTACAATGACGAGGAAAAAGTAAGCCACTTGCATGATTTGGAAATATTTGCGTTTCTTAAATGTGGACATATTTTTGTGCTCGTGCTATGAGAAATGTTCATGGAAGCTGGTGTTTTTTTCAATAATGCAAATTTTCTATTGCTTAATTGAATATGCGCACAACATAACTTTTATTTGTTTCAGGTTGGTGCAGATATTGTAAAAAGAGCTCTTAGTTACCCTCTAAAATTAATTGCGAAGAATGCTGGTGTAAATGGTAGCGTGGTTAGTGAGAAGGTACTCATTTTTTATAGATAGAATAATTTGCTATTCCTCTCAATTTTTGCTTGTGATGATATGATTGAAATGTATTTTGGGCTCAGGTTTTGTCCAGCGATAACCCACGCTATGGATATAATGCTGCCACTGGAAAATATGAAGATCTAATGGCTGCTGGGATCATTGACCCAACAAAGGTGATTTACTGCTCAATTACTGGTGACATTCTTGATAAAAAGAAATATCGTGCGTGATCCGAAACTTGCTACTGCTTTTGTTACGCAGGTAGTCAGATGTTGCCTGGAACATGCGGCCTCTGTGGCCAAAACTTTCTTGATGTCGGACTGCGTGGTTGTTGAGATTAAGGAGCCCGAGCCTGTACCTGCTGGCAACCCTATGGACAATTCAGGTATGTAGCTGAAGAAGAGTAAATTCGACATTGAGTGTGGCAGATAACCAGGGTTTGTGGGTGTATTTTTAAACCCCGTTTGAGAACAATCTTCAGTGTTCTGCATGTTAGAATATCAACATTTTTGAGTTATATGAAAAATTTAATCTTTTATTTATCTAATGTTGTAGTGGTTATTGTTTTGCCCTTTCCATTTGTCAACTGAATGCTTTCCCTTGTTCTCTCAGGATATGGCATCTGAGGAGTGATGTCAGCAACAAACGGCGATAACTTTTTTCCAACAAATTTTGTAATCACTGTTTTTGTAGTAGCGGCTGCCTAGGGTAGTGCGCACTGGATAGAGCGATGTCTTGGATTTTTGTGGGGTTGATTATTTATAATTTTTGCTCATTTTCTTTCGTGTTGGTGTGTTCTGTAGGAAATTGTTAAATGTTAGATTTCAGTTTTCTACAACTCTCGATATTCGTGTAATAATCGATCGAGTTCGAAAGATAAAGGTGAATGTAGAGATCCAAAACATCTATGAACGCTCTCATGTGAGATGGTTAGGTCTGTTTCGATAAGCTGGCAGATGGGAAAGGTATTTTAGGTAGAAATCAGATGTGATGTGATCAATGGACAAAAAAATGTTGGAAAAGTAATTTTTGTGAAAAAAAAATTTGTTTAAATAAATTGAGAAGTAAGTTTTGATTAAAATGATTTAAAAAAGATGAGTGTCATGTATATAATATTATTTTATATGAGAAAATTTTTAAACTATTATGCTAAAATATATATTATTTTTGTAATAATATTATATTATTTTCTTTTGTATAATATAATGATTAATAGCTTGTTTGGATTAACTTTTAAATAATGATTGTACTGGATTCGAGATAAGTACGTGAATGAAGTTTTGTTTCAATTTATGTATAAACGATTTTGAACATTTGACAAACAAACTCTAAATCTCGCAATTAGATCTCCTAGAAAAAAGAATGTAAGGACTCAACGACAATCTTCAACAGCTTTATGGCTCTCACCGCCACTTCTTTGCTACAACCTGGTAGCGTGGTCGTCGTTTGCTTCAAAGCTTCCGTCGCTACATTCTACATTTTTGGCTTTGCTTTCATGGGCGAGAGAGAGCGCATGCAACAGCCCGTGAATAATAGTGAGAGGTAGAGCCGTCCCGGGGGATCTTACAAGTTAGCAAAATATATGCATATACATACATATGAAGAGAGAGGGAGGCCGGCCAAAATAGAGAGAGAGGGAGAGAGTTTAGGAAAGAAGCCAGAACGGTAAATCTTCCCCTTCCTTCACCATGACGCCTACTGGATGTGTGAGATTAATATTGTTTCTGCTTTAGAAGTTCCTTTTAGCTGAAAGTCATTCAACCAAAAAGGAGTTCCAAATATGTCATGTTTTGCAACCAAGCATTTGGTCGTTTTAATGCTCCTTTTCCTCTCCAGGCGCTTGGCCAAATAGACCCATTGTGTCAATTTGGATTAGTGAGAAAAACTATGTTTTACATATGATTTACAGTTTGTAAGATAAATATATTAAAGGAGTTGAGATTCACATGAATGTGATTTCTTAACGTTAATATAAACAAAGCTTACACTTCTTCCATCCTCAGCGGTTGCTTTTGAATTATCTATGCATTTCATTATTTTTGGGGGATCACTAACAAAGATTGTGTGAATTTACGTTTTATATCTAGAACTTTTAAAGTGAATATTTTTACCCACAGAAGGGAGCATACTTAATTGAGTGGGCTTAGGTCCTAGTACATGTGAAAAGCCACCGGCTCAATAATTCACACTTACAATTTTAAAATTACACGTGATAAGTTAATGGCTTGTATTTTCAAGGACTGGATACAAGATTTAATGCCTTAAGTTCTTCCTTATTTTTGTGTTGTTCTCTTGAGTTTCAAGTTTCAAAACATATTAATCTTCACAATTTAAAAAAAATTTGTATAATTTTGATCACGGGTTAAAATTCATTATTTAAGATTTGAAAAATCAAAATCAAAATAAAGGTTAAAGGATTAAACTATCATATCAAGTTATTTAATTATGTATATTCATATATCCTATTTCTGAAATATCATTTTTTTCAGGGTCAAAAAAGAGTAATTTATATTTGAAGAATAATTATGATATCACATAGAAGAAGTTTAATTATTAAAAAATTTCAATGATAAGTGAAAAAATATAAATTTGTTAACATTTTTTGTAAAATTTTGGATAATTAAATCTCTTAAGTAACAATTTGCCTGGCTAGATATATTTTCAGAAATCTATCAAAAAGAATTGGAGATAAATTCCTATTATCAAATTAATTGTAAAACGAGACTTTTTACAATATGTAATTGATGTTCTACATTATGTAACTAACATTTTCATAATATGTAATAGAGATTTCACCGTATGCCAATATAATTTTACAAAGGTGCAAAATTGCTAATATACAAATGTAAGTGAGTTTTTACAATATACAATTGACTTTACACAATATGTAACTGAGATTACACTAAATATAAATGAATTTTCAAAGACTTTAAAATTGATCAAATCTTATTCTATAATTAATTTTACAATCCGATTTATCCCAACTTCTTCCATGTAAGTTGCTTATATTTAGTCCCACTTTTCTGTTAAAATTACGGCATATGCCTTTATCCGTTTTTCTTCTTTCCAGACACTGAAATGCAAAAGCACTCAATATACAGGTGGCATCAGATGGGTGAATGGAAAGGGGAGAGCGCCAGCGTCTAGAGCCACTAACAATCTGTGATCCGCACTTCTCATTCCTGTTGAGGGTCCCCATTGTATCAGCAAGCGGCAAGATAAAGGATACCCTTTCTCTTCTCCAGAATTCCGCACTTCAACTGTGTTTAGAGCCCGAGATATGATAATCATGTCTTTATCTACCAGTACCAGTGGTCATTCATATCTCTACACTTCACCTACATTGCCCAGAACAATCCAAAACCCAACTCAGTATCCTCCAACCATCAAGTTCTTTTCTTCCAGAAACATCCCATGTCTCACTGCTTCTTCTTGCTTCTCTGATACCCTTATCTCAAAATCGTTCCTCTTTGCTGTTAAGGCATCGTCCGAACTTGGTTCCCAAACATCGAAACAGGAAAGTGAAAAGAGCGGAGCAGGGGAAGAAGAAGAAGAGCCATACGAAGAGTATGAGGTGGAAATAGAGCAGCCTTATGGGCTCAAATTTGCAAAGGGTCGGGACGGTGGAACTTATATTGATGCGATTGCGCCGGGAGGATCGGCTGACAAGACTGGAAAGTTCACTGTTGGGGATAGGGTAATTGCCACCAGGTGTTCTTCGTATTCTCTTTCTTCTTAATTTTGTTGCTTCAAGCACTATCATAGTCCGTATTTGTCCACGGTGTTTCGTAATCTTTTATTAGGCCTGAGCAAGCACTTGAATTTTGAGGGTTCTCAGTTAATCGCTTTGGTAGAGTTTAATGGTGGAGTGGTTTTAGTAGAACCAAAATCATGCACTTGAGATATTTGTGGGACACACAAGTTTTAAGGATATGATATAAGGAACTCTTAGTTCATGATAGTAGAATCCTGTAAGATGGACCGAGAGAACTTAGGAATCAGCCTCTGTGAATCAAGATAGTCTCTCAGTCATTCTGGACGACTTTTGTTGCAACCAATGAAAGCTCAGTTTGTTGATGCCGTATCAGCAGATGCTGAATGATATGTCAAATAGGTCTGGATGAGGAAGTGAAAGCCCCTCCCCTCTATAAAGCGTTATTTGGATTAGGTCTATCATGTGAGATAAGCCAAGTAAAGGGGGCAGTGCTAGGATATTTTGGACATGGTAATTTATTGAATGCCTTATTTAATCATGGTTAAATTTTTTTTTTTTTTTTGTGAATAGTATTTCTGACTAAACTCTTCACTCTGGTACTAAAGCACCTTAGATTTGAACGCATGTTCGAAATCCAAAGTTCTTGATGGACGATAAATTATCACATGGTTTGTCTGTCTAAGTTTAATGATTTGAAAGTTGTCTCAAGATGATAACTCAATACTTCATGTTACATTCTTAATGTTTATATGGTTGAGATGTGAGGGAAAAGTTCAATATATGCAGTGCAGTTTTTGGCACAGAAATTTGGCCGGCTGCAGAATATGGCAGGACGATGTACACAATTCGCCAGAGAATTGGCCCATTACTTATGAGAATGCAGAAGAGATATGGTTAGTTTCAGTTCATATTTTTTATAACCATGATGGAAAGTATCTTGCATTTACACTATATGTCTGATCTAGTGAACTACGGTCTTTTAACCCTTAGGTCACCATTTTTCTTTTTCACAGGAAAGTTAGACAACACGGGCGAGTTAACAGAAAAGGAGATTATCCGAGCTGAGAGGAACTCTGGTGTAATCAGTAACAGAGTGAGGGAAATCCAAGTATGTGTCATGATGTTAGAACTGCAAACCAGTACTCCTTAGTTGTTCTGAATGAGATATTGTATTTCCCATAAAAAGGCACCACAACTGTTCTTCTGATTGGGGTACAGCCAATATCATTCCTCAAACTTTCAAAAATTTCAGATGCAAAATGTCATGAGGAAAAGGGAACAGAAAGAGCGCAGGGAAAAGGACCTGACAGAAGGATTGCAACTGTACAAGTAGGACTGGGAAACTCAAAATCATCTTCTTTCTGACTGTCTTTGGCTTATTGTCTGATCTTTAAGATGAAAAGGCAGGATCTACTACTTGCCATATCAAAATTACGCATTCATGTTATATTTGGTTCATACTATGAATTATTGGCAAAAAAAAAGGTTCATACTATGACTCAAAGATCTGGAACAGTATTAGATTTAGTAATTTCTTCCAGTACTCTGCATTGCATATTCATTTTTGGGTAATTAAGTGCCTGATGCATGATCCTGGTTTACCGTGGGATGGTGGTAGGGCTCTATAGATTTGTAAATCTTTTAAACTCTGTTTTATGCACAGCAATTGTCAGCAAGTGACTTGTGGTCTTTTATTATCAGAATAAGGGGGACTTTTCGTCTTAAATCTTAGGTTATTTCCTTTCTTTATCTGCCATTTTCTATTTGAAACCTTCTGTGCCTATGGCCGAAATGAAATTGTGTTTTTCAAGCACACTAAAATAAATATATGTAAACTAAAGAACCAATCTGTTTTGTCTACCTACATTCTTAATTTTTGTTGTTATTCTCTCTGCCTTGAATAAATAATGAAGAAATGCCAAGTACGAGGAAGCATTGGAGAAATTCGAGTCAGTTTTAGGGTCAAAGCCAGAACCAGCAGAGGCTGCGGTTGCGAGTTACAATGTTGCTTGTTGTTACTCCAAGCTAAATCAGGTATTCATTTGTTGCCGTTCCAAATTTATGTTGCAATCATTGCTCATGCTTTTTAATTTTTGGTTTAATTCTGATTAAACATGGCATCGTCAAAGCTGGCCAGTATTAACCGATGATATCTGCATATTTATTTTTAAACTTGCTTGGCTAACCCCGTTGAAACAATTTGCCTCATTTATAGATGGATGAATATTGAGTCGGTCAAATTTACTTCCGGCACACTGTTGGACTGATATGCATGATAATAGTCTTGCTCGGTTCATTATTCTTGTCTACAATGAGTCAAGTCATTCTATATAGCTCTGTTTATAAAATAACTGAATAGTTTCTCAAACAGATTCAAGCTTCGCTTTCCGCACTTGAAGATGCTATGGAGGCAGGGTTTGAAGACTTCAAGGTGACTAACGAGTCTGCTGTAAAATATTTGATCACTTTCCTTTGTAAACCAGCTGAGCTGTCTAAAAAATTGTTTTGCTGCTGACAGAGAATCAAGATAGATCCTGACCTGGCCAATACAAGGGCATCGCCGGAATTTGATCCTCTAGTGAAAAGATTTGACGAATCATTTATAAATGAAAATGCCATCAATGCCCTTAAGTCGCTCTTCGGCTTTAATAAGAAATGAAGTCAAAGAAAAGAGTATTGCCCTGGAAGCATATTTCAAAGCGGCTAAGGAGTTGTCTAAGCAAATATAATTCCGAGAATTGCAGCTCGCTTGTATAATTTCAGAACAAATCAGATTGTTCCTCTCTCCACTATCGCTTGGATCTTAGTTTAAGTTCTTCTATAGCTAGGCTCGCTAGTAAGAAAATCATGTGCTATAAAATTGCTCATTTCTACAACAATGACACTCTTAACTGTGACATGCGTAAATAAAGACGAGAGGAAACTTGATAAGTGGAGCAGTGGATTAAGTGGCAGTGTTACTTAAAAGAAACGTTCCCTCATTCCGCATAGCTTCAACGCCGCGTCTGTTATTGATACTTTTAGCATGGTAACTAGAATTCAACTACTATTGTAATGAAGGAAAGGAGTTGGCTAGATTTGGAGAGGTTGAAGACGGATAGGAAGTCCTTGTGAAGGTTTTAGCATGGGATCGTACAGGAACTTCTCATTGGGAATCAATAACTCCCACTTGAATCGCTTCACGATGTTATGCATGAACACGAGAATCTCAAGCCGTGCAAACTCTTGACCCAAACACATTCGAGGTCCCCCTCCGAAAGGAGCATATGAAAACGGAGTGGGCCCTGATCCTTCAAACCTCGAAGCATCGAACTTGTCAGGATCCGGGAAGAATGCTGGGTCCCTGTGTGATGAACCAGTGCTCCACGACAACTGCCAAAGGGTCACTCGTGTTTTAACTTGAAAAAAGAAACTATATGATGAGACCAAGACACAAAGTTGGAGGGCCAAGAACACGTGTACCTTCCATCCTTTAGGGATGGTATAATCAGCATAGGTGAAATTGTTCACAGCTTCTCTGTAAGAACCAGTCACGGGAGGAGATAGCCTTAGGACTTCAGACGTAACATTCCACAAGTGCTTCATTTTTTGAATATCCTCCCACCGCAACAACTGCCCTGCCTCTTTCCCCTTGCAAATTTCGAGTTGTTCTGTCATGAACCCAACATCAAGCTTCTCATACTACAAACTTAGAGAGGCCTCATTGATACAATAATAATTTATGAATCACTTACCTTCCAGCACTTGTTCATAAACATGAGGCATCTGGCCCAGATACTGGATCACCGATGTAATGACTGATCTAGAAGTATCATGACCTGCAAATAGCAGCAGCAGTATGTTATCTATAATCTCCATTTCTGTCAAAAACCTTTCGCTGCCGTCAGATGTAACTAGCAAATGGGAGAGAAGGTCTTGGGTTGGTGAGGCCCTCTTCTCTTCCAGATCGACTCTCCTTTTCTTTATGATTAGCTTTAGCTCTTCCCTTACTGCATTTGCCGCTTTCATTGCACAGTGAAACCTTGTCCCGGGCACGTTGATGGGGAAGCTTATCACCCCCTTGAGGAATTCATCAAATTGTGGTGAAAGTTTAGATACCTGGATGGGATCTTCAATGCTTGCAAATAAACAACAGGCCAATTCAAACGCGTATTGTTTCACCGTGGGGTACACAAGCACTACTTCTTTCCCTTCACAATCAAAGTAAAGTTAGGACGGTCATTGAAATGATATTTTTCCCTTTTCAGTTTTTTAAGACTGAATTAATCAGAACAAAATGGGAAAATTGTGGTAAAAAAATCAGTAGACTCCTGAAACAGTAGCTCTTGAAACAAAGGCAGATTAAAGATATCGAACATCTGATGATTTCTTTATTTGACAGAAAATGTGAACAAGAGAATTTATAGAACGCACAATCAGTCGAGTCTTGAAAAAGTTGCATGCTGTGTTATGCTTCAACTTTTTCTGCCTATTATTCTGTTGCTTCCTTTCTATGCTTATCAATGACCAATCAGTGAGCTTACATGATATGGGCTCTCAAGAGAAAGGGAAAATAGAACTGGTAATAGTCTACGTAACACGAACTAAGCATTGATTCCTAGCAACCAAAAGATGGTGGGCAGAAGGGAAGAAGAACAAAAAAGAAGATAACTAACGACTTTATTACCTACCTTGCCAATGAGTGTTAATATGGCAGCAGGCAACGGCGTCCATTTTTGCCAAGTAATTTTTGAGCGCTTCTGGACTAAGGAAACTCATGAGCAGCTTCCTCATGGTCTTGGCCTCATAACCAACCTTGGTTACCAAAGAAGAGCGCAAAAGCTTCCTTACAGAAGCAGGCCACCATACTTGAACATCCTTGTTCTCATTGCTAAATAAGTACTTGTTCCCAGCTGCCCCACAGAACACAACCATGGGCTCTCCCACCATTGAAGTCTTGAACACCCTCGAGTCATATTTCTCCATTCTCTTCCTTATGAAAAATTCCGGCTTGCCCTCATAGCCCGATCTTAAAAACTCCAAGGTTTCCCCAATAACTGGCCATCCTAAGCTTCCTGGAGGAAGATTCAGGTTCGGGTGTTTTCTAGTTTTGACAAATCTAGTGATGAAAGGAAGAGAAAGGACAAAGACTAACAGCGTCAAAACTGCTGTGAAGGTAAGAAGCTCGGCCACCTCCATAGTCATATCCGTATTTTGGAAGATTTTGAGTATTCAATGGTAGAAGGAGAGGGGAGAGGGAGAAAGAGAGTTGCAGAAGCAGCTGGAAAGCTGTGGCATTAAATAACAAGGAATTGACGTGAACTCTTGAATTCAAACTCATCTGACTTTTTCATTCTTCATCTTGTCTCCTCGAAAATACCTCATTTTTTCAGTTACTTGTAGAGAGAGAGTGTGTGAGTCTCGAGTTTAGTCTTTGAGCAATCATAAACTGGAAGGTGAAAACACGTCAGGCGATTTGAAGTGGATGGGTACTGGTCCCATTGCATGGTTAATGCTTTGCAACGTGTGACGTTTGTGTCCCCCATTCTGACTCTTTGTCCAAACTCTCGTCCATATATAATGGCGTTAGTGAAAGATATATTGATTATGAATTTGCAACCAAAATTTACATCTTTTATGAATTCTCTCTTTTTTACGAACCAGATTATCAGTGTCAACTATTTTGTTAATGGCTTATGTTCTCCTTCAGCATGCCACATGCAGACAAACAAGACAGTTGATTCCAATCCCTCGTCTCATGTCAGATCATTGGGTCCCCTCCGTTTTCAAGCCATTGTGTCGGCATTCATGGCCTTTCGTCTAAAATTAATGGCGCTATTTTCAGTGACACGCCAGATTGACTGTTGATTATCAGTGTCAACTATTTTGTTAATGGCTTATGTTCTCCTTCAGCATGCCACATGCAGACAAACAAGACAGTTGATTCCAACCCCTTGTCTCATGTCAGATCATTGGGTCCCCTCCGTTTTCAAGCCATTGTGTCGGCATTCACGGCCTTTCGTCTAAAATTAATGGCGCTATTTTCAGTGACACGCCAGATTGACTGTTGCTTTTCATTTTGTATTCCCTTTGACAACTTTCTAATTGGGGAAGTCGACAACGTTTGCCTGAGAAGCGTCAGCCCAACCCCACGGATCGATAATCAAATTTACATAGATGGAGATAAAACTGATTCTCTAAAGTTGAATGGAGATAAGGATTTGAGTGTAACGTGTTGAGACTTGGAGCTGTGGATGGAGTCCAAAGTGAATTCCTTGACCCGTATCTGACTGACGTGGTGGGCCTTCGTGACTCTCATTCCAAAATCAATGCAATAACTCGACGCATTTACTACATCCATACACAACCAAAGAATCATTTAATATTTTTGAAAGATTGAATAAGGTAGATAAATTATTTTATCATGACATATAATCTAAAATACTTATATATATTATTAGATTATATATCGGTTTCTATATCAGACAAATTAATTTAAAAAAAATAAAGAAATATATTAGTTAATTAATTTATCTTATATTAAAAAAGGGTAGATAGTATCAATTAATATAATAATTCTTGTTATAGCCTTTCTTTTGAGATGAAACATCCTGTGTTCAATGGTTGAGGATAAACCAACCTTTGGTAGAATTCTGGCTGTTCTTAAGATATTTCATCAATATTAATTATAATAAAAACAATTTATTATTTTCTTTGTTGGACTATTTAAGCTTTGAAAATGTTCATAGAGAATGATACGAAAATGCCCATTGAATTTTCCAAACCACATTTACTATCATGAATAAGAGAAAGGACCAATAGGTAGCTATCAACGAATAAGGTTTTGAGAATTTGCTAGAAAAGACAAAAATGCCCCTCATATATATTAAAAAAGAATGAGGCACCCTTGCCGGAGCACCACCGCCGGCTACAGGAACTCCGGTGGCCTGCCTACGTCAGGCAGCAACCACCTAGCCAGAGCTCCAATTGTCGGCCATCAAAACTCTGACAACCGATGGCTATTTTTAGGCACCACAGTAGATTTTTTTTTATTTAAATTAAATGGGAGTCAGGGTGGGATTTGATTCCACCCCAACTTGGTTTCCAAAAAGTTTGGTGACTATTGAGCTATAAACCACTTTAATAATATAATGCATGCAAATATATAATACATGTAACGTTTTCCTCGGTAGCAACTCTTGTAATATGAATGACACCATTTGTAAAAGTATTGATAACTTCAATAACAACTTTACTACAAATACTCAATGAAGCTGTCAATATCATAATAAAAGTTGTCAACCAACTCAATGGAGCAACAGAGACACCACAGCGAAAAAGTTGTCAATAGCATAAGAGCACTTGTCAATCCCTTTGCAAAAGCTATAAATAGGCTAGGAATTTTGGTTTTCCAGGACTTGATAGAACAGCATAGACACCCTAAAGGAAATGTTGTGGAAAGCATAAAAAAATTTGTCATTTCGTTTGTCGGAGTTGTCAACACTATACAAAAAGTTATTAACCAACTCAACGGAGCAACAGAGGCACTATAGTGGAAAAGTTGTCAATAGCATAAGAACACTTGTCAACTCCTTTACAAGAATTACAACTTTTATAAAGGGATTGACAAGTGTTGTTATGCTACTGACATATTTTCCACTGTGGTGCCTCTGTTGCTCTGTTAATTTGGTTGACAACTTTTTGTATGGTGTTGACAACTCTGACACACGAAATGACAAAATTTTTTTATACTTTCCACAACATTTCATTTATGGTATCTATGTTGTTCTATCAATTCTTAGAAAACCAAAATTCCTAGGGTATTGATAACTTTTACAAAAGGATGGATAAGTATTCTTATGATATTGACAACTTTTCCGTTGTGGTGCCTCTATTGTTTTTTGAGTTGATTAACAACCTTTTGTATGTTATTGATAACTCCGACAAACGTAATGATAACTCCATTAAATTGTAGTAAACGTTGTCGTTGAAGTTGTCAATACCTTTACAAATGTTGTCATTCACATTATAAGAGTTGTCACTGATAAAAACGTTTTTTGGCTACATGTGTTATATATTTGCATGTATTATATTATCAAAGTGGTTTGGTGACCAAGTTTTTGGGAAACCAAGATGGGGTGGGATCTAATTCCACCTCCACCACCTTGGCTCCCATTTAATTTAAATAAACAAAAATTTTGCTATGGTGTCCAAAAATAGCCAATAGCCATCTGAGCTCCGATGATCGACAACTAGAGCTCCGACCATGTGGTTGCTGCTCGAAGCCGACAAGCAGTAGGAGTTTCAGTGGCTGGTGAGAGTGCCTCGTTCTTTATATATATATGAGGGGTATTTTTGTCTTTTTCTATGAATTCTCAAAATCTCATTTACTGACTATTAATCATTTTCCTTATTCATGACAGGAAATTGGGTTTGAAAAATACAATAGGAATTTTTCTGTCATTCTCGTAAATATTTATGTATCCGATTTGGGGTGAATCATGATATCAGCTTTTTTTGTTTTTTTTAATCGGAAGTTCAGGAGGAAGAAGATAAGCTTTTGGAATTAGAACGGAGTTATCAGAGGTCAAACTGAAGAATTCACTTTAAAACAGAGCTGGGGGGACAATGAACACTTGCAATCAAACCCGAAATTTCAGAAAATAGCGACAAGAGAGGAAAATGGTATTCAACAGCATGGCAGTGGTTTCGGTGGCACACGTATCAGCAGACATATGGCAATTAGTGGCATGCATTCCTGAGCGTCTCAGCAGTGATCAACTCTTAAATCTCGTGTGCTGCTTCCCTTTGCAACAGATGGGTCGTCTCGCTCTCTGCCTCTGGACCTTCCTCTGCCTTCCTCAACTTGATTCCTATATTCATATTACTACTCCTCCTCAGAATCCAATGACTCCTCTACTACCCTCGATTTGGATGAGTACTACCATCATTCCCATTCCGATTGATTCCTTCCCCATTCGTCCTTGTTCATTCCTGTAAAGTATTCTTCTCTCTCATTCTTCCTTTGTTTTGATGGATTTTTGTTTAATCTATTTTATGATTGTAGTTGGTTTGTTTTTATTAATTTTGTGATACCGGTTGTTTAGATTTACTTTTGTTGCATGTTGGGTGACTACTTATTCGCCGTTTTACTTGCCTCTCTTTGGTTACGTTTAAATTGGCAACCTTCAAGGCTCAATCCATTTATTTGTTGACCAAAGTGCTTGATTTTTTAGTCCCATGTTGAATTATCCTGTTCCATGCAGTCAGTTATATTGGAACGGTATTAAACATCGGATGCTACACATCTTGGAGGCCGCTAAGAATGTGGAGATTAGATAAATAATGATCCTTTCTTCCGCTGTGTTCTGGTCTTGAGCATTCAAACAAAAATAATTGCGGGTCCAACACAATTTAGATGTGATATAGTAATGGCAGCAATGTCTTGCGGCCATTTATTATTCTCTCTCAATTCTAAAAACAGTGGTGTCTCCACATATGCTGTAGAATAGCTAAGCGAGTATCGTAGGGCTTATCTGTACATTTATAATACATGGCTTGGCAATTCATATTGTAAATGATGCCTTTTTCAGTATTTAATTGCTGTTGGTAGATGAGATGATGACTACATCTCGATATCTGATATCTTTTAGAGGTCTGAGTGTACAAGTTTGCTTGAACTAACCTACCAAATGCAACAACAGTAGGGTGTCATTATATGAGACTGTATCTCGATATCTTTTTCAGTATTTAATTGTTGTTGGTAGATGAGAAGATGACTGCATCTCGATATCTGATATCTTTTAGAGGTATGAGTGTACAAGTTTGCTTGAACTAACCAACTAGGTGCAACAACAGCAGGGTCTCATTATAATAGACTTTAATTTTAGTTTGTAATCTACCCTATCCTGGATTTAGGAGGTCATTTGAGTATCAGGAGTGAAACTCATAATTTGGTGTATAGGGCTACTTGATGGTTCATAATTTATGTCACAGTTACTCTACTTGATCAAAAATCAAAGATTCATCAGAGTGCTTGGCTTAAGTAAAAGTACTATGAAGGATTTCACCTAAAATTTTGTATTTGCTTTCAAGCACAATGGTTGTAATTTATAGGAGAATCTAAGCCTCAAAAGGATCATCCGATTACCCTCGTAATTACTACAATCCTTCTAGTCACTGTCTACATTGAGGTGGATGTCTTAGAAGGTGAAAGTGCATTAGCATGTTGTTGAGGTGGGGTTTGTTGTGGAAAGTCAAGTACCAACTCTCCACAGTTAAAAAAGAAGAAGAAGACAGCAGCATGTCCATAGGCCTCCATATCCTCTGAGTTCCCTATCTCCACAACATCCTTCACAAGAATTACCTCAACCACTTCTCAAGAATTGCATATTTAAATCTAGATGATGTTTCTGAATATCACTGAAGCCTACTATAGTGTAAGAAATTGAATGAAGTTCTCCCAAGACAGCTGAACATTAACCTAGCCAACTAGATAAACCCTGTTTGGACCAAACTATTCAAGGAAAGCCAGTTCAAAACAAATAAAATAGGCCAATTTATCCATACTCTGAAAAAAAAAAAAACACTAGGACTATGTAGAGCTGGATCATAGGCAAGGTCTTCCTGCCATTCCAACAGCTCAACCCAGTAATTATTTATTTTTTATTGGCATTAATATGTAGTATTCAAGGCTATCTTGTTACAGTATCATTGCCAAAGTTTTCTCTCATCCTTATTTGCTTTGCAAAAAGTGCTTGACATTCTTTTACACTATACTTTTTTCAGGAACATCTTTATTTTGTTCATATTTTATATATCATGTTAATATCTGTTCTTTAAAAATAATTTATCACTTCTCTTATTGATATTTTTTCATTAAACTTCTTATTTTAATTCTGACTCCATATTGCTTACGTAGTGGTACACAGTATTCAAATTCTTTTCACCAGGCTGGCCTTGACCTATGCTCATCCAACTCAATTAGGGAACCATATCAAGAGATGTGGGCAACCTATGAATAACACATAGCTTAACCTGATGATCGGTGTATAGCCCGTAAGAGTCAAGGTCTTACTATCAGCTTAATTTAATGGATTGGAAAATTTAAATCCATCCTTTTTCATGCGCATACTTCTTGAACTCGTTGTTATCAAGAGTCATTAGCATTTTCTGCTAGGCTTGATTTCCTGATCTCTGTTTCTCTTGGACTTTCTCATATCTCTTTTATATTACTATCCAAAACTATGTTGATATTTATGTGTCAATATCTTGTTGTACACTTTTTGTTAATTTTCGATCCTTATACTCATATTGGAATATTAAAAAAAATATTCAGTTTATTTCAAAATGAAAAACCACAAAATTCCATTTGAATGATGGGCTTGTCAGTGTGATAAGAAAACAAGCATTAGGAACTGTATGCAAAAACTGGTGTAGGACATAAAGGAGTTTTTTCTCCTTCCATCATCACAAGACTTTAATTTAATACATTGGTCTCCATTCTACAAAAGGCATGTCCTAATCAAATGCCAAAGGTAATACAGCTGAGGCTTTTCAAACTTTTCTGCATTGTGAACATCATTGCAAGACTCATGTCCAACTGCAGCTGCTGCATTTGTCGCTGGAGCTGTGTTTGCCATTATATTATGCCTTCCTACCCGATGATGATCCTGCTCATACCCTTCAAATGCATATAAACCATCCTTCACTCACCTCTTTTTCATTGAAGAAACGATTGCAACAAACAAGGTTTACCCATGCCTAGGATACAAAACACCCTGCCTATCATCATTCACTGCCTTCTAATGAGAACGTGGAGATTGATCAAAGGTGTTGAAATTGACATCTAATTCATGAACTAAATGATCTAGTTTGTTATCACCAAGGTTCAAAAAACCGGACCGGACACTGAACCGGTCAAGGCAGTGGGTCAAGGGTTAATGGGTCAGATCGGGGTTAGACCGGGGTTAAACCGGCCATATTAAAATAATGATATTTAATTGATAATATCAAAATATAATACTTTTAATAATGTTAATTTCAAAATATTCATTTTTATTAGTTAAAATATTGTAATTATTAATTATTTAATTTATTTTTATTTTTATTGTTTTCATTTTTTTATAAACTCTTCTCTTGACTCTTTCATTTTTTTTTCATTTCCTTTTCTTCTCTCTCCCAACGTTGCCTTACTCTTTTCAGTTGACCAAGTCTCATCACACTCTTCTCTTTTCTCTCTCCCACGTGACCTTCCTCTTCTCTTTTTTCAAGACA
>QFDD01120093.1:0-62877 GCA_006871305.1 Vachellia collinsii
TGATAATTATAAAAAAAATTTGTAGTGTCAATTATTGTTTCACATAGCAACCAAGAAAGTCTAAAGTTTGGTATTTATGTCCTGGTGGCTACATGACAAAGTGGAAAAGATTAAGAGAGTGAGTGAAAAGGATGGGCATGAAGTGAAGTGGGGGCATCATGTTGTTTGTATCATTGCCTTCTAAGTTGAATGATATAATCAATTCTTTTGCCCCCAAAATGAGAAAGATACAAATGATATTTCCTCAAATAGATAAAGAAGGATAATGATTATTTTAAAAAATTCATTTGATCATCATTATTTTCAAAATAATAATCCTTGTCAAGCTGCTAAATAATGAATAATAAATATTGTTTTAATTTTAATATGACATAATTCCTTATATATTATACAGAGTCTACAGAGTTTTTATAGTTTATGAATAATAATATTGATAATTAATAATCTAATATTAGTTTCAAAGCTTATCTCAATCCTAAATTGTTAGGGTCTTGTAGCTAAATGACATCAAACTCCTTTCTTAAGTATTTCTTCAACATAAAGTTGTGAGATAATAACCAAACCGCTTGTAAGAAATCACAATTTAGATATAAATGATCGATAATAGCTGCTTCTGGTTCTAAACATATAGGAATTAGCTAAAGAGTTTTTTTTTTTTTTACCAAAGTTAAAGAGTTTAATTTAGTTATAAATAAATGTGAAATAGTAAACATAATAAGGTCATCACTTCCATATGGCTCTATCATATCTTTATAACATGTTTGGTTGATGACTGAGGTACTTCCACATAGCTTCTAATTAGTGTGTGCGCGGTGAATTCCTTCTCTACCGACAAATTAGTGTCTTGTTCAGTGTGAATATGAGTGAGAGAGAGAGAGAGAGAGTCGCAGACATAAGACTGATCTGGGTGGTGACGCTGTTCAAGGCCATGGTGTTACTCAAAACTCCTTCTATTGTGTGGTTTATTCTTAATTGTGAAGAAAAACTTTAGACAAAGAGGAAAAGATTGGGAGAATATTATGAAGAACTTTATAAATAAAAATTTATTATTTTTAACAGTTTTTCCTCCTAATATTCCCGCTCTACTTTCCTCAGTGTACAAATGAAGGATTAGTTAAATAGCAATTTCCTGAAACAGAATGGCAACTACTGCCTTTTGTCCCAAACATGTTTAAGAGATAGTGAGGGTTATGTTTGATCCTATTTCAGTCCGTATTTCAGTCCATTCTATCACCATTTTTATCATTTTTCTTTGAATAAACTTACTTGATTTAGAAATGGATATATCGTCCAATGTCACATGTAGTATTTTGATTTATGGATATTAAATCACATTTATTATAGATGAACTAATTTATTTCATTTCTTTAATTTACTAAAATTAGTTTAATAACTCTGATGTAACAAACAAATTTACTACTACTACATGCCAACGGTACGTTTTTACTGACATTCACCAAATTAACTCTGAACACAACACTAAGAAGAAGATGATTCTGCATCCAAACTTGACCCAAGAAATCCTCAAAAAAGGCTCGACAAAGATCCTTTCAAGTTATTTATCACCCCACACATGACACTTTCATTTTAGCTAATAATTAACCTAATATAATTCAAAGATGCTATGCTCCATTACAAGTAATTACGGCTTCTTATAGCCTCCTTCAAGGTAGAGAACCAATCTAACAACTCGGCAAAAGTTGAAGATTGTGAATACGAGGACAGCAGTTGCGACCAAAGTTGAACTTGCTCTCCAAGCATCTCTGAAGTAAACTAACCTTAGCGCAGCCATGGTACGGTTCCATTGCCTCTGATAATGTTTATTCAGATCATTTATAAGGTTTATATAACATGTCTTGTCTGCTACAACATGCTTGCAGAGACCATTCACCAAGGTTGCCACTTCCTTGTCGCTTCCAAGTTCATGCACAATCACTTCCTTCTCAACCAGCAACTCGACATCGTCTTTGGTGTGAATGAGAGAGTCGATGAAAGAGACGTAGTTGCAGATATAAGGTTCATTCGGGTAATGACACTGCTCGAAGGCGATGAGATTCCTCAGAACACATTCTGTTGTGCAGTCTACTTTTAACTCTGGGATCTGCAAACGAGCTTTGAAGTATGAGGAATGTGGGATGCAACCAAAGCACAGGAACCGGCTCAAGATTGGAATTCTCTTGAAATTTATGTCAAGTAAGGGTTTATCGACAACTTTCTCAAAGCTCACTCCTGCTTCACGCAACTTTGTTGCAGTCCTTAAGGTCGGCCCTTTTTTGAAATTACTCAGATGACGAAGGCGTTTACAAATGTAGAAAGACCTGGCACAAAATATGTTAGACTATGAGCATCCTAGTATCGGTGTGTATATGTTAAACTTGTTAGTTCGATTCAGCCATTAAATTTTCATCAATAATATTAATGCTCCAAATGGCTAATTAGGTGTTATGGTTTAATTATGATGAGACATCAGCTTAACTTACAGTAATTCCACACTTTTTATATTATATAAATGTTAAAGAATATATAGTTATGAATAATGTTATGAATCCAGTATTGAATATATATGATAATGTGGGGATGAATCCAGCAGCATGCTGATCATAGACGGTATAGTATTTGAGAAATGCGTACCTAATCAGATCAGTGAAATGTTTGGGTCCATTACTTAAAGGCTCGCCATTACTGGAATCTGAGCGTCCAGTTTCTTCACTAGAACAAGAGTCGCCTTTTACATAGGTACCACAGTTCTTCATCATCAACTGTATAGACCCAGATGAATACTTCTTTTCAAAACCACCAGTGCCATTTTTTAAGGGCTCGTCATTGAAATTTGAGCTTCCAGTTTCTTCATCGCATTTTTTATATGTACGAAAAGAGTCGAAGTAGTCACGGGCAAGTTCAACAAAAGTGGGATGCTCCTCCTTAACAGGGTCAGAGGCAGGGACAAAATTATTGTACAACTCTTCCAAGATGAACAATGGGATCTGGTTTTCAAGCAGAAGCAAATCTCTTTGGATACTCTTGTTCAGCCATGATTGTTTCAGTATGATATCATCTGAATATGTTGGTTTCTCCACACTATCTTCTGATTTTTGGTTCTGGACCCTCAGAAACAGCTCCATGATGAATACAGAATCCAAAAACATTACCTCCACCAGCTTTTCCTTCTTGATCTTGTCATCATGACAGAGCTTTCCTGCATAACATTGGCGTATGTCTTTTTCTCTATCTTCAAGGAACCTCTTGAATCTGTCCATGGCTTTTATTTTGTCCTCGACACGGGCCCAGAAGGGCTTAAGGTATCCTAGTTTTTGATCTTGCATTGGATTTAGGTTTTTTTGGCCATGGTGAATGGGTCCTATTGAGACCAATTGAGGAGTGTAGGCTTCTTCATTCAATTTCCGAAGATTGCTAGGGACATTGTAAATGTTCCAGTACTTGGCTGTTTTCAGATCTTCTGGTTTGTCTTCTATATCGATAATGTGTTTCCAATTCTCATATTCAGAAGTTGGTGAACCAGAAATGTCTATTGCGTGATAATTAGATGCCATGGAATCCCAACCTGAAATTGAAATGACGATCAAAAGTGAGGGGAAAAAAGAAAAATCGTATTAAAAGCAATTCTTGTTGGCCAAAATGTCTAAACCTTCACTTAGAATTGTCCATGATTCGCAGAAAGCCATGGGGACGTTTGCCCTTTTCTTTTAATTTACTTTTTTTAAGGCCTAAGGAGTATCCATTAATTTCTGAAGTATTTTTTTTTAATAACACTCAATAATCTTAAGTTAATTATTTGGTGCATCTATCGTTTAAAGTATATCATTTTTGTAACACCTAGTATTCTAAAATATTTTTTCATGCAATTTTTTCTTAAAAATACTTTTCGAAATAGTAATAATCAACCTAAAATTATTTAACTAAATACTAATAAAAATAAAAGTCTTAGGGTGTTTGATGTATCAAACAATAGTCAAGATACTAACTATACTAGTAAAATATTTTATGCTGCTAGATGCCGTTATATTTAACCCTTTTTTTTTCAAACATATATATTACCTTTAATAATTATTATAAGCACTTAAGTTCCTTTACATAAATTAACGAATTTTGGTTAAAATTAGTTATTAAATTGGTGGATTTATAGTCTCCTACCTTGTCCCTGTGGTGGTCTACACTTTTTCTTAAAAAAGATTTTGAAAATTAGAAAGTTAAGACTTGGTCAACTCCCCCCCCCCCCCAAAAAAAAAATAGACCCTCTTTTAATAATTTTGTACCTTTTTCTAGCTATTTCCCCATATCTCTTAAATGAGGAGACTAATTGGGAGTATTTTGATCAAAATATATTCCGCGAAACCATTAATTTATTATTGTTAAGGTGTAGGGATCGAAGCTACATCTACTTTTTAGTTGGAAGATCAGGAAGCTAAATTACACATAGTTGTTGAATATGGAATAAAAATAAGGATGTAAACGGAAGTGAGAAATACTTACATACTCCCGGAGTGCCATGTCATCCATGCTCTGTCCAATGAGAATATTCCAAGTGTCCTTTATTATAGATCTCATATCCCATAAATTTCTCTTAATTATTCCTCTTTTTCCATAATAAAAATTTATTGTAATGGGTTATGGAAAAATGAACATAATCAGAAGAAATTTATGGGATATGAGATCACAATAGATGACACTTGGAACATTTTTATTGGGCAGAGTATAGATGATGTGGCACTCCGGGAGTATGTAAGTATTTCTCAACGGAAGTACCTTTATAGAAAATTAATGAGTAAAAACATATAATTCATTAAATGAATAATAGAATCTCTGTTTTATTTTATATCATCTAACCAGCAAACGTATCCTAAATAAAAGTTGTGACAGAAATCACATTTCTCCAAACTAATTAAATATTTTGAAAATGTTTTTTTAATCTGTATTGAAAACTTCTAATTGTGGGTCTTGAGAGTTATTAGCCAGGTTACAGAAATAAAATTACCATAATACCCCTTCCAAATCTCAACTTTACCAAGATGTTTAAAGTGATAACTGATACAAAGTTCTTGTGCTTGGATCATCTCAAATCCTATGTGGATCTCCTTTATATGCACTTCGTCCCCCTTTTTCTTAAAGTAGAATCACTATAACATTTCAAAAAATATAATCACAAAATTAAAGCGACAACATACAATATCAAGTTTTGGTAGAAAATAACAATAGGTTGTCCACTTATTGTAGACTTATGAGTGATCACATTTATTCCTTCAGCCTCATAACTTATTAGTGATTACATTTATTCCTTCAATGTCATAGTAATTTTCTCAATTCACATGCTGAGGAGATCAAAAGAGCTTATATCTATTAAACACAAAAAGAGCATAGATGCAAAAGGAAGAAATCACAGAAAAGCCACTAAAACTTAGCTTTAATTTCTTCAAAAACGAAGAGAGAGAGAGAGAGTCGTGTTGTGAACCTGGAGCTATCTGTGGTCTCTTCTCAGAAAATGGTCTCTCTCTGTCTATGTGTCGGATGAGTTGTCTGAAGTCTGAGCTGCAGAGACTGAATTCTGTGACTGTGTAAAGAGAGAGATGGGGAGAGCGAGAGCCAGAGCGAGAGAGGATATTTTGTTGAATACTGAAGACGCCACCATATGGTCCATGGTTTATATAGATCCTTCTGGTAGTGACAATGAATGCTAAATTATTTCCCAAATGGGATGTCCAGACATTTCACATCAATATTATTAAAGTGGAAAACTTTAATTTTCTCAAGATTGGTAGATGAAACGATCTCTTTTTCGAAGGAAGAGAATTTTTTTTTTTTTTGGGGGAGGGTGAGGGCTTGGAATGAAATGAAAAATTATAATTTAACTCAACAAATTGTGTTTGACTATCACTAACAATAGCAAGTTTTATGTTATTAACTTGTGTTGGCTATATAAATATAAATAATGTGATGTGGTTATATTTTTCAATAATTAAATTTTTAAATAAATTAATAAAAAAAATTCTATCTCAATAATTTTATTCAGATATATATTCTCAAATCTAATTGAAAATATCTTTCAGAGTCAAACTTAAAATATCATATTTAAACTGTTAAAAGCCTTTTTACTAGTATTACATATTTAGATACCCTTCTTGGTGGCATTAAGTCTTTTAATGAAATAAAAGATAGGAGCTTGATTGACATTTTAAAATTTTAGGATGTTAAGGTGTCCTCCCATTTTTAATTAGTATGAAGGTGTCATTTTTCATACATTTATAGTTTATCCCAATATTTGATGAATATATAAGTAATTTAATCATTAAAATTTTTTAAAATATTCACAAGTAATATGCAACCGATATCATTTCTTACACTCGATTTATCGTTGAATAGTACTGGTCATTTATAATGAGATTTTTAATGACTAAAATGCTAATGTGTGTAAGCCCCAAAAAAAAAATTGCTTAAATAGAAGTGCATAATAATTCTTCCTCAAAATTTAGATGACGTCAGCTACATCCCTTTTGCCTACGTCATACTAACTCTGCGTGGCATTCAATCTATTGGACGACTTAAAAAATAATTAGGTAATAAGGAACAATAATGATCCCTTCCAAGCTCTTGAGCCGCAAGATGGTGTGCCTTGGGATTACAACCCGAGTGATGTGATTTACAATTATTATGTTCATTAAATTTAAAAAACTAATTAATATTAATATAGTATATTGTCAAAACATGAATCAGCCATGACGTAGATTTGCTCTTAAAAGTGCATATTTAAATTAATATAAAAATTAATTTTTTAATATAATTTACTATTTATTAGTAAAATATTATAATAGAAGTTTTTTTTTCAAGCTGGCTTGAAAGTGCTCTTATAACATTATTATCAATAGGCTTTAATCGTATTATCTTCAATTTTTTTTTTAATTTTTTCCTTTAACTGTTTCGTCGAATTTTTCTTGGCATCCAACAATAGCATTAGTATTTTAAACTAATTTTTAATGCAAAATATTTTCTCAATAAAAATAAACACATGAAATTTAAAATATTAAATATGATTAAATAAATATTTCAAAGTGTTGAATATCATTAAAATCTTTTTTTATATGATTTATTTGATTGTGTTAAATTTGACCATTGTGAAACTTAATTAAAAGCAGCTTTCTAGAATTTGAACTTAAAATTTAATATTTAAATTGCAAAAAATTATTGCACTGGATCAAGCCTGATGATCATTTCATGATCTCTTTGGCAGCGCAAGATTGTCATTCTCTAGGGATTTGGACCCGTAGTCATTTAAGACAACTCTTCTTCGAGTTAAAAAAGAAAAAATATAAAAATATAAATAATGAAAAAAAAACGTCATTATTTATCAACACTGATTAGTAAATGCGCAAAGCACTGAAGTGATCACTTTATCTACCTGCCATGCCATCCTTATCATCTTTGAACTTGCTCCAAGTGACTAGTTAAACCACTAGTTTATAAATTACTGCTATAATTTGTTAGAATTGAATTTGTTAGTAAATAGATTATATTGTATTAATAAGTGATTATATATAATAAGAACAAAATATAGTCAAATTATTTATATCCATTAGGTTATGTTCTTAAATCAAATTTTATCAGGTGGACTTTACTTATATAAAAATTCACATTCAAAAAACTTTAAAATTTTGTAATAAAAGTCACGTATGGCAAAGGTGACAGAAGACTGTGGCAAAAAAAAAAAACTGCATGAACAATGTGACTAAATGAACATACGTAAATATATCTTTTTTAATCTCAAATATAAGTTATTTCTAACTAATTCACATGTATCAATAAACATAAAATAGTTTATCAAAACATTATTTTTTCCATAAAATTTAAATGATTTCCGATGCCAGTCTTATTACTTACATTACACTTCATCATTATATGAATTTTTACTCTTTCTCACTATTCCTTTTAAATATAAACATATCTAAAAATAATACAATGAAGGCAATATTGTGCATATATATACAAGGTTCTGATCAAACACACGTAATCGATAGGATTTAGAGTTTAATGTGCAATTCACAAATATCCTTTGGATTTGTATTCCAATGTACTATAAATATAGAATGAATGAGGAGCCAGTTGTAGCATTGAGGCTTGAGCACTTTTGGACTCTAACTTTGATATTTATCTTAATTAACATATTTTTAATGTAAGATCCTTTGTCGATGTAACATGTAGGCACCTAGATAGGCACACTTAACTGTAAAGTTACAATTTTTATGTGTTTCACTGCTCTCATTTCTGATGCAAGAAATAGTGTCAACAATCTCATGAGGAGGAAACCACATCTCAATCTTCCAAGTGTCCCATTCACCCGATTTGATTTTTTAAATGTATACCAAATATTCTTGTTTTCCATAAAACCACAATTATTATAAAAAAAGATAGATAATTAATATTTTGGTATTTATAATTTTAACATAAGTATAACTCAATTCATACACTTTGACTTTGTGCAACTCAGTTACTATATTTTTGATTAGGTTATAATTCAACTCCTATAAAGTTAGAAACTAAATTATAGAATAATTCGACCTATAGCAATTGTGTTACAGTTAGTCAAAGGCAGAGATTGAATTACAATTAGATCAAAATTGTATGGACTGAATTACATTAAGTTAAAATTTAAGAATTGAATTACAATCAAGTCAAAATTACAGGTAAAGTGTCTAGAAGCTGATTTTCAAACATGATTTATGGTATATGCGGTAAATATGTGAAATGATTTTTGTCTCAACTTATGTAAACATACATTTTAAATGTTTATCAAACAGACCATAATAACAAAATCATTACAAAGTTATTGAGAATGTTATTATCAATGTCATCCCCTGACGCTTGGAAAGACCATGGTGTAAAAAGTAGAGAAAGATTTAGAAATCAAGTCTAAACCAAAGAGAACATCAAATCAAAATATTACATGAGATGTTTTCAGAATTTTGCTTCTTACTTGCATTAATTCCTCATCAATACTTTTACTCTCGTTATTTTGTTCAGCTTTAGTTAGTTTTAATTAATGTAGTGCGTTTTAAGTCTATTCTCTTGTTTTTATCCAACATTACCTTTGTGAGATGACATCTCATTCTCTTCTACCTTTTCCTATTTCATCTTCATTGTCCCTATAAAGGCAAATTATCCGCATGATCATACAGGAAAGGTGAAAGAACCAACACATCATCATGAATTATAATTTCACTTTTATGTGAAAAAAAAGTGAAATATTATGCATCATCACTTTTGCGATTATATATATTGGTTTACATTTCTCTTTATTTTGAAAGTAACCTTTCTTCCGCTCCCGCTTCTGAAGAATTATACATAAATGGGTTTGAGGACAACATCAAGCATTATGTGTGTGCATGTGTGTCTGTTTCAAAACTTGCAGACGTTGAAGGAAAATAAGGTAAGACAAGAGAAAAATAAAAAGAACAAAAAGAAATAAAAATTGAAAATATGTATTTTTATTAGGGTATAATATCTAATTAATTATTTTAAGGTCTTTCAAAATAAGATTTTAATGGTATTTTACGTTAATTATTTTGTCACGTGGCCTTTTAGTGCAAATGAAATTCTCCAAGAATATATGTAACAAAGTTTTCAGCTTCAACAAATTTTTATAAGATGCATATATGATGATCTTAATGTTTAATGGTTAACATCCTTATGTTAAGACTTAATTGAGAGAGCTACAAGGACTTGTTATGAGTTTAAAAATGTGTATAAAAGCTAAAATTTGTTAAAAAGTACAGGGATTAGTATTAAACTCAAGGATCAAATTGAAACCATATTTTTCAAAAATATATGGACAAAAAACCAAAATTTCATCAAATTGTAAGGATTAACCATGCTATTGTGCTATAACCCTTAAAGTTTTTATGTAGAATATTATAATTTGTTTTAATGATAATAATCCGGATTCAAGTGGCAAAGGGTTGTTAGCACTGAGCAGAGAGGAGTCTTGTGTCAAAAAGCAGTGTGTGTGTGTGTGTGTGTGTGTGTGTGTGTGTGAAGATGTGATAAATATTGAAAAGCTTTAAAGTGTCAGATTAAGATAATAACATAACAACCAAGAAAGTCTAAAGTCTGGCATTCATGTCCTGGTGGCCACATGACAAAGTAGAAAACGATGAAGAGAGTTGGTGAAAGGGATGAGCATGAGGTGAATATGAAGTGGGGCATTATATTATTTGTATCATAGACTTTTAAGTTGAATGGCATAATCAATTCATATTTTCTCAAAAAGAGAAAGCTACAAATGATATTTCCTCAGATAAATAAGACGCTAAGGATGCTGAGGGTGCCAAGAAATCAAGGGTCCTTTTATTTTATTTTCTTTTTAATAATATGTATTATAATATTTCTAAAACTATTATTTGAAATTATCCATTCTTTTAACGTATTATCACCTTAAAACATCATGTCACCCATGTGGGAGTTTGAGTGGTGTCTAAGAGAGATATTTATGTTTTGTACTAATTTATGGTCATTTCTGCATTTTTTTTCTGTTTGGTCGGTATTTAATTTCTTTCTTGTTGATGTGATTAGTATAATTAGTTTTTTTACTAATGGGGTTGAATCTAATAAAAGGAATCGATTTCTTATAATGTGGTGAATCAAGTTTAAATTAAGCCTCTGTTAAAAGAGGTGTTTATATTTAATACGTAATAATGTTTCAAACAAAATTATCAAACAATACGTGCATGCCTATGATTTAACAAAGGATATAACTAGTTTTTCTATTGGATATAATAATTTTGTGTCAACACACGCCGGTTTTCTGAACTAGTGATTTCATTGTTTTTTCTAGGAAATAAATTGTATCCCTACATTGGAAAATAACAAACTCCATAACAATTAAAATTTAAAACCATCTCCGTGCTTAACAAATTAAACCAACTCAAAACATAGTTTGATACATTCTAAAACAACCACCACATGACAACGGTGAATATAACAGTAATAATTTGAAAACGATCCAACTAGTCAAAAGAGGACAGATCCAACAACCACAACCTAGGCTTTCTAGAAAAGACAATACAGGAGCCATCCTTCTATTTTCCTGTTTAATTCCCACAATTTTTATGGCAGCTGACTAATTTTGGCCAGGTTGGATCACAACAACTATGAACTGATTTAATCCTTGTTTGGATTAGCTTATTTTAAATCCTTTTACATTGTATGAAAGTAAATATATGAGAGGAATTTGTCTCAAATTATGTAATTAAGTGTCTCTAAGTCGTGGGAGCGTGATCTCAAATACACATCACAATAGCTTTGTTGCAGCTGAACATCAACCCCAATAGCCCTCTAGCTAGTTTAGAGGACTAATCTTGAATTATCACCATTAATCCATACGTTCCTCTTGTTGTTGAGCATGAGTTCTCATATTATACGGAGAAAGACTCAATATTTAAAAGTGATTTGTGTTTCACTAATTGAAGTGGAGATGAGTCATGTTAGGGCAAGTGGGAGAGGTAATGTAGAAGGGTAGCCATTTTGAGCGAGTAGAACGAAGAAAGCTATTTTCGTATATACACATGACAGTCTTGGTAAATGGGTGTTTGCGTGAAATTCTGTGTAAATGGAGGCAATCATATTTGATATACTATCAACATTAAATATGGACACATCTATCAGCATAGATTCAAATATTGGTTTTTAAGTTGTGAGGAACTAGCTCATTTTGCTAGACCCAATTTCATTGGTTATTCTAAATATTTGCATATTTGGAATCTAATCACCATGGAACCCACCTATTGGCTTTATTTAAATCTAAGGGCAACTCGCGGAATAACAGTTGGCATGCAAGCCAATAATTCGGCCTTACACACATTATCAATTATAAATTATTATAAATTTTCTTGAGAAAATGCGTAAAAAAGTCATTGAAATTTTTTATTGATAGAAAGGATTTGAATAAGAGTAATGATGCTTTGTGTCTATAAATTTTTTTAAAATATCAATACTTTTTGTATATAAAATATACCTGATCATTTTCATCAATAAAATTAAAAAAAATACTATATCCATACATAAATATAAAAATTAGTTGACTTTTTTTAAGATTTAAAAATTTAAATAAATTACTTAATTATAATATATATTTTGAAATATTTATATGTATAATTAGATTATATATCAGTAAGTTAGGCAAATTAGTTTAAAAAAAAGAATAAATATATCAATTAATTTCCTTAATTTTAAAAAAAATTAAAAGACTATTATATTAAGACTCAAATTTAGTAATTTTCACTATTTTCTTTTTAGGAGTGTCAAATATAAAAAAATCAGGCCTATAACATGTAAATGTTGCTTTTCACCGTGGGATCGCTGATTCATCATCTAGTATGAGAGTTGTTCAATTCACACTACAACCTTTGTTTTTGTATATTTTTCAACTTTTTCATTTTTCATTATATATTTATTGCTTTGGTTGTTTGGCTTAGTATTTGAACTTGTTTATGCGCCTGCAGATTGAGATTCTTTTGTATCTTATTTTGATCTGAGTAGTAGAGCTGATTTTTATTGGTCACAACGGTCGGTGGTACTTATTCTTATGTGGAAAGGTTTTTCAATTATGTGAATGATTTTTATATTTCTTGTGATATATTATAACTAGGAACATGATGTTTTGATTTATTTACCTGTATCTGTAATTGAAACACTCAGTGAATATCTTCCAAATACATATTTGTTCGATTCTAAACGTAAAATTTAGTTGAAGAGTTTATGTTAATATTAAATGTGAAATAGTAAACACAATTAAAAGAAATAAAAAAAATATTATGTACAAATTAATATATAGAATATAGAACTCATCATCTCCTAGAGCATTGGTCGAATCATCATATTGTGATTCAATCATGAATCAAAGCGTTTTGTTTAGAGCGCAACGATAAGATATCAACCATAGATGTTAATGGGGCTTCATTCTTTTTTTGTCCTTTTTTTTAATACCAAAATTCTTATATTTAAAATAATAGTATTTGAAATACGGGTAAATATAGATTTATCTTTTAGTAAAAATTGAAACATTATTGTACTTTGATGGAATTGATTCCTTTCGTTATACCCAACTCTATTAGAAATTGTGCTTCATTCTAATTCTAATACCAATAAATCCCTATCCTTCTTTTGAAGAAATAAAAAAATTAATTATGTGTTAATAAAAAAAATATATGTTAATTTCTTACAAAACTCCCTTTAATCATCTATTGAATATTACTCCCACAATAGAAAATCCCCTTAATAGTTGACAAATATTGTACACACTTGTGATGTTGCAAAAAAAAAAAAAATACAATAGGATGAAAAAAACACTCTTATCTTCACTAGAAGATCGGATGCGAAAATAAAACCACACTTATATTATGCATACACATCTCATTACATAAGTATAATACACAATATGCACCAGATTAATAAAGTGATGATATATTGTACAGAGTTATACTTTTATTCCTTTTTTTTTTCGTTAAACGCATGTATTCTTTTAATGGAGATAATCTTACTTGAGGTGTTGTAAAGGTAATGAATGTGATAAAATCTTCTAGCAAGAATTTAAAATTTAGTTCATCGTATTTTAAAGGGTTATGTTCTTCTATTAGACTAACCCCATTGGTTATCCATAATTTATTGTTACTTTTTTCTTCAATTTTTTTTTTGCTAAGCATATATATATGTATATTATAAGCAATTTGTTTGAGATACTCATTAAATTTGAGGAATCCAACCTTTTCAAGTTACTGGGGACATCTCCAATGCACAACTTTCTCCCAATTCCAATACTTAAGCTGCAGACAAGTTAGACAAAGCACAGTAAAACTGGCTTCCTAATGAGCTTTAGCCTATGGGCCTACAAAGACCGGACATGTACAAGCTAAATGCACGTCAGGCCATAGACTCCTAACAGACAATTTGACTTGTTTCCATCCATACTCACTATGTAGTAAAAAACCAAAAAAAAAAAAAAAATCAAATTGAGCCTAATGGTTTAGGCTAGAGTCTAGTGAACTAGTCCTCGGTCTAGTTGGCATTTGAACCGAAGATTGATTTAACCTATCCAACCTAGTTAAACCAGAGGGTTGGGGTGGGTTAATCAGTTTTCTTTAAAAAAAAAACTGAAAACGATAAACATGAGAAAAATAGAATCAAAATGAGAATATGTAGTTCACTAATTTTAAAAAATATTGTAACAAAATTAGCTTTTGATTATTTACTTTTTATTTAAGCAAATTTAGCCATGAAAAAATTAGATAAAATTAGTTCATTTTTCCCAATTATTTTTATCATTGATATTTTATTAAACTCTAAAATTTAAAATTTTCATAAAATAAAACAATATTCTAGATTTCACCTATTAATTTTTATAAAATAAAATATAATATACCAAATTTTATTATTTTAATAGAACTGCTTTGTTTTCCGGTTAATTTTAATCTGACCCACAAACCGATGAAGCGGTTGAATGCCGTTGTCTAAACCTTCCCATGCAGCATGCGGATTATGTACAAAACAAGGCATTGGAGACTTGCTTTTCAAAGATGTCTCTTCCCTGCCGGCTGGCCTGAGATCAAAATGTGGCCTGAGTTATTATAATTAATTAATTGGGGCATCTCGAAGACAAAAGTAAATGTCACCTTCGTCGCCAGCGACAATGGCGGGGTAGACTTTTCTTTTAAAAATAAGGAAAGGGCTGAGAGCATTTTGGTAATGGATCAAGAAAATTTAACTGGCGATTAATTCAGTTCCTTAATTCTTACATGCCATTTCAGATAGTATTGATCTTTTTGTGATAATAGCTAGGAGGGCCTAAAGTGATATTCTTCCCTTCCGTCTCCCTCTTCTCTCAATTTTACCCTTCATTAATAGGAGGGAAAGGCAAGTGAGAAGTGAAAATGACTTGTAAATGTAGATAAGAAAAATTTAAATAAAAGTAAATTTAAAACAATTTATCAATTTAAAGCATATTTAATAATTTAAATATATTTTTTATATGTGATAATTAGTTAAAATGGATTTGTATCAAAGATAAAAAATGGTATTTAACAAAAAGACGTTGACTTCCCCCACCGTCGTGTTCATTTTGGAATGTGTCCGCAAGTGTATTATTTTCGTAATTATTTCAATAGTTCTTTCATTTTTGGGCTGCATTAAGCACTTAAGAGTTAAGACAGGACAGATCTAACCCGTTGTTATTAATATAATATAATCTAATACAATAATTGGGCTGCTTCAAGTTACAAACGAAAAGCAAGTTCAAGGAAAAAAAATAGCAACTTCATAATTCATAAATACAACATAATGCATGTGTAAATAAGACTTACTGGATAGGCTTATATGGTTTCTTTTAAATTTTTTAATTTTTTTACTATATATTTGTAAGAAATTTGGTAAATAAGATAAATATTTACAAAGTATAATACTTCAATATATTATTATGGAACAATAATATGTACAAGAAAAGAAAGTATTTTGGAATAAACTTTCATATATTATTGAACAATTATAATATCTTCAATAAATTTTACCCATGTTAATCTTAAATATTTTTTAAAAAAATTAATTTTGATACTTAAATAACAATAACATTAAAACATTAAAATGAATAAATACAAATATATATTGTGTGATTCATGAATATTTAATATTTTAGAATATATATTTTAATGATTATTTTTTTTAAAAAAAAAATATATAATGCAGGCTGGCCCACCCATATGTTATACAAGTTAAGTTCGTGCAGCCTACATTTTGGAGAACTGCATTTTTTGCTGCCCGAACCTCCGGCTTTATGTCAACACTCTTGGCATTCCTCTTTTATGTTCAAGGGGCCAGGACAATTTTCTTTTCTTTTTTTCATTCTTTGCTTCATTTCCTTCTTCTTTCATCCTTGTCCAAAGATTCATTACTCTGCTTTATGTGTCATGTCCCAAAAACGGGGTGACCAAGCCTCTATAGTTGGAGGAGCCATTAACTTCGTGAAGGAGCTGGAATAACATCTTCAATCGATGCAGGGCCAAACCAAAACAAGGCCACCCACATAACACATCCCCTTCGCCGATTTCTTCATGTTTGAAATTTTTTTTCTTTTTAAACTTCAAGGAGTAATGATTTGAAACGGTATAAATTTGAACAATTAAAACCACATGTTTAAAATTTTAGAGATCAAAAACTAAAATGTCAGTAAATTATAAGGATAAAAAATAGTATTAACTCTGTACCAAAACATAAATATGATCAGAAATTTTGAAGTCCACAACAAAACCATCTAAACATCCACAACACACCAATTGAACAGACAAACCAAAACAATTTAAGCAAAAAAACAAAATTCATCCTTAAAACTCTCATGTGACAAACTCTCCCATTTGGAGCCTTAAAACTCTCTTTCAATAAGGATGATGAAACATTCTCAAGACCCTTCACAGTATGGCAAAACACAGAGAGACAAAGACAATTATACCCATCCATAATGAATATACCCACAGGAAAATATGTACAGCAACGAAGTCAATACAATCTTTTTCTTATGATACTTCGCTTCAAATGGAGTTCGTTCCTTATTATGAAATAGGTGTAATTTCTCTATACGTAAAAGAAATTGTCAGTTTAAAATTTTAATAAAAAATAAATATTTATTGTTTACTACTCCATCTGGTGGTATTTTTAGGTTACTTTTGATTGATTATATGAATTAAGAAAGGGATAAAATTAATTAACAGTTTGGATTTCTTCAAAAAAATTACTTTAACATTAGCACAAATTAGTTTGGGTATTTTGGTAATATACAGACGTTGCTGCAAGGGAAGCACAATTGGATCAGGAAGGACTGAAGGAAAGCCATATCAAAAGAGAAACAGAGAACAGAGCGGGAGAACGAAAGAGCTGTTCGGATGAGGAAGAAGCACGAGAGAGAATAGAGCAAAGGTTGAAGATCTGGAGGTAAAATTTGCTGCTTTCTTCGGTTCATGTTATGTTGTTTGGCATCCGATTAGAATCGATATTTATTTTGCTTCACCGTTATTCAAATGAAATATCTTAGAGATAGAAATCTATCATGGAAAATCAACAAGCTCATGATCAACAAACCTCGAGGCAGCTCCCAGAGAACGTTCGAGACATATTGGCCAATGCTGACCCACCGATCGAGTCTTCGCCGGACAAGCTCTATGATCAGCTTTCTTCTTCCGGCGTCTTTTTATTCGGCAAAACTCAGGCAATGAATCTTCCCTAGCTCCCTTTACTTCATTATATATGTTTTTCACTTTCACCACTAGCTTCTATATCTTCCTGTTAAACTCAGTCTTGTGAAGTCGAAGTTATTGTTCGCAGAAATTCTGGGTTAACAAGAAGTTGAATTGCAACTGCTTCATGTTGTACGCAAGGTCGCTTGACATCGCCTGGGGAAAAGACCGACGTTATTGGAATTGGATAAAACTCCAAGAATCAAGGTAAACACACACCTCAAACTTCTAAAATTTATAAAAACCTTTATTGAAAACAAAAAAATAAATAAATTATATACATCTTCTTCAGCTATTGTTAAAGTTACAAAGGAAAAGTAAAACAAAACACAAAAACAGGGGGAAACAGTAGGCTACAAGGTCAAGTAATTATGCGACCCAGCCAAGCTAACTTGTCAATGGCCATAGCAGAAATTAAACCAATAACGATCTTTTCGCTAGTGTTTCAGTCTCAATGTTAGAGTGATGATGAACTTGGGTAAGTTTTATACACCAATCACCTCGTATCATGTTAATTCCTTAGCTATAAAAGTCACTGCAATGAGTTGATCAAACTATTAAAACCTGGAAGTATCCTATGAAAAAGATAAAAGTAACAAGCGTAAGTTGCCATCAATTTAGCAGTGATTTGGGGCAATAGTGTTAGGTAAGAGGCCCTTGATTCTAGTATAGCCATCATTTTGGCATTGACTTTAACATTGCACAAATCTAATCGGCCTCAAGTCTCTCATTGTCTTAGAATGTGTTTTTTTAAGTGCTTCTGGGGTTCCCCCAGATAAGCACTTAGAATGATCTTTACTTCTTCCGTATAAGCACAAGAAGAGTGACATTAAAGTCACTAATCCTTGGTGGGCCTACAAACGCCTCTTGCATTAACAAATCTCACCACAGTAGGGCCGACTACTTCCATTGACAATGAGAGAATAGAGCATCCAAGCCATTAGAACTACAAGGACCAGGTGATTTTAAAGATCTCATTTCGAAAATAGGTTCTTCTATTTCCTCTTGAGTGGCCTTTCTTCCACAGTAGAGTTCAAATTGAGTTAGCCCAATATTAGAATAAGACACACCAGTTCTGATCAAAGAGAAGCTGCCCCCTTCCTCTTTTAACAAATCCGTGAAATAAGGAGTTTCTAAGTCTTTGATATATAGCCTCAACATCAGTCCATTCACCATATGAATCTGTGTAAATGCTTTTTAATGAAAGAAATTAAAGATCCACGTAATTTATTCCTTATTTCTAGAGATGTTTATTGGTTAATTGAGCTACAAACATGGACAGAAAGTTTGCATGGTTTACACTTTAAGATTCCAACAAAGATGAAGAAAAAATTGTGTAATTCGGTATTATAAGTTTTATGTAACCTGCACACTTATAAACGAGAGCAATCAGCTGTGATGTTGATGCAGTGGGACATTGATAGAGGTGGCTGAACTGGACTATGTCTTTTGGCTAGATGTGATTGGGAAGATAGACACAAGGAAGCTATCAACAGGAGTTATGTATGGCGTCTCCTTCCATGTGAAGCTGGATAACTCAGTACGGCACATAGGTCCTGTGAAAATTACTCTTAAGTTTGCGGGAAAGAAGTATGAAGAGCGACAGATAAATTTGAGTGGAATGTTGAAAGGGACATGGATGGAGATCCCAGTAGCTCAGTTTATAGCACCAGCTCATGATGGAGGTGGAGAAATTGAATTCTCTTTGTGGGAGAAGGGAGGGCATCCGAAAAAGGGGCTTAGCGTCAAAGGAGCCTCCATTAGACCTCTCTGATGCAAATAACGGAGACAGAAAATATTTGTGTTAAAATGAAAGAAAAGAATCAAGAATTTGTTTGACTTGGGCTATGTTTATTGCCACTAGACTGCAAGATTATTGGCCTTCTCAACCACTGATAGGAATCATTGACTAGAGCGGGCGGGGAATTCCGGTGGGGAGTATAAGGCTGCATATGGATTTAACATGCTATCATCATATGGCTGGAATTGGCTTCGAGTTAAACTATTCAAAAGTTAAGAAATTGCCAGTTCCCTAGAATTCAGATGTTTATCTAGAAATTTTTGCCCTACCTCTTCCAGCTTGAGACATCATCATCTTATGGTTGAGCCTTTGTGTGTCTTCAGAAATAAAATTTTTTGCATGAAGGGTTTGTGGTCACTCCAAGACAGATCATAGACTTGACCATATATTACAGTAATCTCTGTACCATAGTCCAATCTCAGATGATAACAGAGATGGATTGGTTCATTTTTTAAGGTTTCTTTATAACAAATCAACAACTCAGAGAAAGATTCTCTCTTATGACTGGAGAGAATATTAAATAACTTTTATCTTTTTTCTCTTCCTCTCGTGTTTTTAAGTTTGTGAAGAGTATGTATGTGTGTTACTGTTATGTACTTTTCTAAACAAAAAGGAAAGAAAGAAAAAAGAAAATAATTATAAAGAGCAAATGCATCTATCTCAATTTGAACTCTGCAAATGTACAAGCCCCATTCTAATTAACATATTAAAAAGAGAGGATTTGTTTTGGTCATATTATACCATGTGATATTCCCGCATGATCTTTCAAGAAAATATTGATCAAATTTAATTATTTATTAAATAATCTTTCATGTGGGTAGGTATTTTCAGAACATCTAATAATTTTCTTGCTTCATATCATTTTTTGTTGTTGAAAAATGTCCAACTATTTTCGTTAAGAAAATGGAGGGTATTTTTCTTTAAATTTCATGTCATTAATTCACGCATGCGCGCGCGTGTGGATTTAAATAGTAATAATTTTTTATTTGATTTTATTATTTAATAAACACTCCATTCCTTATTATAAGGATATGTTCAGTATTTGACACACACACACACACTAAAATTTTTTTGTTAAACTTAGTTTCGTATAAAAAAATTTAATAATTTTTCGTAATCACCCGTAAGTATGTTAAAAATGAAAATTATTCATTTCCTATCATCACTAGGAGGAGCATAATTAGAATGGCACTCCTACACACACACACACAACAGTTTTAACCGAATTACAGAGACTAAGAAAGGTGGTTAAAACTGGTTAAGTGTTTTAATTTCTTCAAAAATTACAATCGCATTTTCATATTACCCTTAATTAAAAACAATATATTAACTTCTATATTTGTACTTTCGAATCAAACATGCCAATGATACTACCCCACCCAAATAAACCATTAAGATTTGTGGACATTTTCAGAAGTAATTCATAAATCCTTTACTAAATTTTACAGTGTCTTCTATTTGATCCTTTTTTTAAGTTACAAATAACTAAATTATGTAGATTAAAAAATCAGTTAAAATTGATTAAAAGCCCTACATTCATCATCTTTGAGAAAAGCCATCAAATCAGAGATACTTAAAAATAGGATCCCTAAACATTCCAGAGTGGTCAAACTGCATGCAAATCTATGATTGAGGCTTTCTCCCTTAATCTGAATTTTGTGGATAATCTTACTAATCAATCATGGGCACAGAAGTGGTTCATGTGATCATGGAGATTAAAAAGGAAAAAAAAAATAAAAACATACTTTTTTTTGGGGGCCAATTAATCCAATTGCCTTGGAAACATAAACAAATGAACGTGTTACAGAGCAAAGATGCCGAATTTTAAAATAATACACATATATCAATAAAAAAAAAGTTAAATACTAAAAAATTTACAATAGACTTCCTTTACTGCACTAAAGTCGTGTTTGGCATTCTTTTTTTTCACTTCTTCCGCTTTCTTCTTCTCTTTCCTTCGAGTTGCAGAGGAAGATCCATCAACGTCGTCAAACTTCTGAGTTAGTGTTCACTCCTTGTTCTTAATTTTCTAGTCAGGCTTTTTTCTTTCATTTTCTCTGTTGTGAGAAATAAGGAAGTGTCTTTCTTCAGATGTATCTCTTCCCTTTATTTTTCTGGACCCAGTTTGCTGCCTTCTTGTCAACCGTATTGCGCCTATAAATTTTTTTTTTTGCAAAAGTTTTTATCTTCCTTTTAAGGTTTTGTATTGTATCAGTTTCTAGCTTTCTTTGCTGCCGCGTTTGCTCGTTCCTTCAAGTTGCGACAACATCGATCAAAATTAAACTCTTGATTTGCTAAAGAAGTCCTCAATTCCTGTATTCACTGTTCTGTTTTCTTACTTTTCAATTCAAGCTTGTTTCGTTACATTCATAATTATTATTGTTCCACTGCATTCACTTTGTTGCTTACTAGTCAAGCATATCCATTCACAAAGATCTCTAAAAGAAAAAAAAACAGGTTTAGATTAGAAATTTGATTTTTTTTTCCTTTCACTTTCTTACGGCCTCTATATCCGTAGTTCACATATCCGAAGTTGCAGTCATTTAAAATTTCTTTTCTTGCATAGAGAAAGTTTGTTGCTTTTATTTCGATCAATCAGATAGAAATTCTCAAAAATAGAAATAGAAAGAAGAAGAAAATAGCTGGAAAAACATCTCTGTTTGAAGTTTGGTGGCTGTTTATATATATCCGTGACTCATCAAAGCCAAGAAGTTCAAATGGCTGTTGATCTTATAGTGATATAGGTTTCATCTGCCATGTTGTTAGAATTTTTTGCATTATTTAGTTTTCTTGAATTCTGCGTTGGTTCTTATTTTATCTTTTCGTTCTTCAGCAACAGAACAACCAAGGAAGTTTTTTTTTTTGTCCAACAACTAAGGAAGATGACCCAAAAAAAAAAAACCAGAACAACTACGGAAAGAGAACCTCAAAACCTCAACGACTCTTGAGGCAAACAAGGACAGGCTCTGGTTGCAATTGAAGATATAGCAACGGTAACGCAGCTTGTCATTCTCCACTATCTTGAATTATTACTATCCTCAGTCATTATCATAACTAGATTAAAAAAAGTTAAATAAATCACTTAATTATAATATATACTATGAAATTTTTATTTGGATCATTAGATTATATATCATTTACAGATCGGACAACTAAATTTGGAGAAAAATGATAGATATGTTAGTTAATTAGTTTCTTTAATTTTTTTCTAAAAAAAGTCGACATACTTTTATATTAAAGATCGGAAGTAATATTACTAATCACGAGTTAAAAGAAAAAAAGATAAAAATTAAACTAGAATAAGGAAAAATGTTAAATCTAGACTGTTGTTGATCAGATCTGAACAGTTTAAATCTGATTAGTTTTCCCTCTCTCTTGAAAAAACAAAGTATTTAGTGGAAAAACCGGTTCGATGGTCCGTATTTTTGTCTAGACTGATGTGAACTTGATTTCTTAACGCTAATACAAACAGAACCTATGGCATATGGTTCCACGAACTTCCATAAAAGTGGCTCATTTCAGAGCGGCCTAGGAATATGTTGGTGTTTGCCTGCTCTAAACTTCATGTACTTGGGCTTTGTTGGATTTGGATTATTATACCTGCTGCTGTCTTTAATTTATGAGTAATCGAATGTTTTAAAACTTGTTTTTTGTATTATTTTATTTGGCAGGGCAAGTTCTATTCGTGGTATGTAGTGTTAAATATGCTCTTTATGTCCAATTTATTTTTCATCTTATAAATAAACACATATAACATATAGGGCACACCTGGAACATTTTCATTGGGTAGAGCATGGATGATGTGGCACTCCGAGAGTACGTAAGTATTTCTCATGATTAACATGGTTAATATTAGAAATCATTTGTCTTTTATATATGAAAAATTTAATCCTTTTTTCAAGTGTGGGGGCAAATTTAATAGTTCTAAATGATTTTCTGTTAGCAGGTCTTATAAAATGGATAGGAGGGAGGGAGTACTCATTTCTGATTTTGATTAATAATATTTGAAATTTATATTTGAATTTTGGTACAATCTGTCCAGGAAGCAAGAATGGCGGCAGAATTGGTTGCTTCCACTAGCGCTTCTGTAGTGGATCATAATTATGTGGATTCCAATCTTCTAGAGTCAATGAAGATGAACTTATCGAAGGAGGGAATTGTGTCAGCTCTAAGAGATCCCAAAGTAAACAAAATAGGGATCTTTGGGCTTGAACGAGTGGAAGATCAGGCCATTCTAGTTAAAACTCTTGCCAAAACAGTTGAAGATGACAAGTTTTTTGATGAAGTGATTACGACAGGCGTATCAAAGGCTTCAGATCTTGAAAGAATCCAGTGTGAGATTGCAGATCAGTTAGGCTTGCATTTGGAAAAATCCATCCTCATCATATTCTATGATATTTGGGGAAAAATCAATTTGGATGAGTTGGGAATTCCTTTGGAAGATAATCACAAGGGTTGCAAATTATTGTTGATTTCTCGGAACCAACGTACTCTTCAAGAGAATGAGACTCAAAAGAACTTCAGTTTCAGAGTCAAATTTCTAAATGATACAGAACTGTGGAGCTTGGGTCAAACAATTGCTGGAGATGGCGTTAATGAGAAAGGGACATTGGAAACAGTTTATTCATCTCTGTACGATGAATTGAAAGATGAAGTGATGAGGGAAATATTCTTGATTTGTGGAGTACATGGAAAATCAATTTTGGTGAGTGACTTGTTGAAATATGTGATCGGGTTGGGTGTATTCAAACATATAAATTCCATTGATGATGCAAGACATGAACTTGAGAAAATTATTCGTAAGCTGAAGGTGTATTCGCTTGTGCTTGACCATGATGAGAGAGAGATCCATATGGACGACGGTCTTCAGAGGTTGGCTAAATCAATTTCTTCTAAGCATGTTTTCACGATGGAAAGGACAGTTCAGTTGAAAGATTGGCCAAGAGAAGATTTTCTTAGTGGATGTTCCCAGATAATCTTGGAGGGTAACTTCATCCAAGAACTTCCTCACAGGTTAGATTGCCCCAACCTAAAATTGCTGCACTTGGATAGCACTGGTAATCCCACTTTGAAGATTCCAGATTCCTTTTTTGAAGGAATGGCAAATCTTCAAGTGTTAGATATAATAGACATGGCTATACAACCTGAACTACCTGCATCTCTTGTTTCCCTCACCAAACTTAAAACACTATGTTTGAATTCATGTTCTTTGGGATCTATGACTGGAATAGCAGCCTTGAGAAATCTAGAAGTCCTTAGCTTTTTTCAATCATCCATAAAAGAGTTCCCGGTTGAAATAAGTCAATTGGCTCATCTAAGAATGTTGGATTTAATTTCTTCTGAAATCGAGGTAATTGATTTGCCCAACATTCTTTCCAACTGGACAAAACTTGAGGAATTATATGTGGGCAATCTCAATAACTTGGAAGAGATATACCATTACCAACGGATCATTGATTCATTTCAAAAACTTAAAGTCATCAAAGTCAAAAGTTGTGGCCGATTAGAATATCTCTTCTTAGCTTCGATGATTAAGAAATTTTCCCAACTTGTTGAGATTGAAGTTCATGAATGCATTTCCATTAAGAATATTGTGCTTCTGGATACTGGCACAACAATCGATGAGATTGAGTCTATTCCAGTGTGCTCCCTGACTTTGCAACATTTACCAGCATTAACTGGCTTTTGCTCTAAGGGCAACGTTAGATCTCTTAATATCCCAACATTATTTCCCAATGAAAAGGTATGTATGTTCATTCTGCTCCCTTTTTTGCTTTGTTCTGTCTTATTCTGATATTTCATACGTCTTTTGTTTTAGTATTGAAATTTATGACACATACACTGGGGTGATTAGTAAATTTGTTCATTATATACTGTTAACCAATAAGAGTCACATCGTATCTAGGAAATGGATTATTTCCTGTCTCCCCCTGGCCCTTTCCAAGCATGTGGTAGAATGTAAGAATGGTAACCTTTTCATAAATATAGAACCAAAAAAATGGGATCTAGGGTGTTAGTTGTCCTATAGGAGCTGCCCCTCAATTTTTTCGCTCTTCTCAAATATTTTTTCATGTTTCTTTGAATTATTAGATTTTACATAAAATGAGTGATATTTTGATATCTTTTATGTAAAAAATAGTTATGTTTTCAATTTTTTATGATTTTTCAAAGATGTCTAACCTTAAAAGACGTCACCGCATTTTTAACTTTAAAGTGTTCATCTTTAAAAAATCATAAAAACTTGAAAACATAACTATTTTTTTGCCCATGAATATCAAAATGTTACTCATTTTATATAGAATCTAATGATCCAAAGAAATATGGAAAAAACATTTAGGAAGAGTCCCAAAATTGAGGGGCAGCAGACCGGACAACTCCTATGGGGTAGCTAACACCCCATATCCAAAAAAACGAAGTGTGTTGTGGTGTGTTAAGAAACTAGGAGAGACCGAGATAGGAAATCTATTAACTTTCTCTTGGAGAGGAGTTTCTCCAAACTTATCACTTGATATATGTATGCACTAGATATTCGATAGTAAAGTGCACTAGAATAGTAACATTGTCTGATATGGCTTGATTGGCTGCAGGTTCTTTTTCATCCCTTGAAGCATTTGAAGCTGGTCAGTATATCTACAATAATGCTTTTGGTTATGACAACTCTATCTAACGGGATGGTACCTCTGCAAAAATTGGAAACAATGGAAATTGTGGACTGCAATAATCTCCAATATTTGTTCGTCATAAATGGTCTTAACATGCATGAAAATTATGGCAGATTATTACCTGATTTGCGTCAACTGCGCTTGCGCAACCTGGATAAATTAAGAAGCGTAGTAGGCCTCCACCATCCAGAGAGAACATTGAGTTTTAAAATGCTGAAGCATCTAATAGTTTGTAGCTGCAACCAACTGAGATATCTTCTTCCTCTTTACCTCCTTGTGAATCTTAAGCAACTTCAAAATATTGTTATAAGTGACTGCAAGATGTTGGAACGAGTTTTTGGAGATGAAGAAGATGCAGAAATGAGGGAGTCAAATGAAACAGCAACTGCAACAAATACTGTTAAGTTGCCTCTGGTGAAGAGTCTAATGCTTGAGGAATTACCTAAATTTAGTGGGTTTTGCCATGATGGGAGTATTGTTGAATGGCTTTCTTTGAAGAGGGTGAGAGTTGTTGAATGTCCCATGATTCAGGAGTCGTCATTGGGAAAGATAGAGAGGCCACTTTTGGCATCAGCGGAGGTGATTGAGTGCAACACTTGGGCAAATAATGAAGATCCAGAGAGCAACATTGTACATCTATTCCACTTGACGGTATGTATATAGTCTCCCACACGCGCGCACGCGTGCTTGCTCTCTATTGCAGTCCCATCCATAAGAGAACCATCGAATGTACCATTCAACAGTGAAAGCGTTGTGAAAATCCTTGAAATTATTTTAGGCATTGAAGGCTAGAAGCTATCTCCAGTTTTTCAACTATTTGAGCTACGTTCATTTAGAATGACTGCTATTAATTTAGCAACTGTTGCAAGGGGAAAAAAATGCAGTATCCTCCACCCTGTTCTCTTTCTTTCTTCTTCTTCTTCGTTTTCTCTTGCTTTCACTTTACAATTTGAAATAAGATATTTTAACAAGTTAACTGCAATGGTTATTGGGGATTTTTCCTCTTAAAAAATATCTTGCATTCTACATATCTTTTCATTCATCCATGTTGAAATATCTCCTCATGTAGCTTGAGCTTGAGGAATTGTTTATGCATCGGCAGAACATTTTTTTACCTATAATTTTCAAGAAATAGTGTGTCGACTCTCTCTCCTTGACTTTTTGTTTACCTGGTAGCTAATTGGTATCATTTTATAGGATGAACTTTCCAGGCGTGAAAAATTAGAAATCAAAGACTCAGAAGAATTGAAGAAACATATGGAAATAGAGCTTCAGGGTTCATCTTTTAGCGGACTGAAGATTCTAGAGGCCAGACAGTGTGATCAAGAGTTAACCAAATTTTTGTCCATTTTGCTCTGCCGATCACGTAGGCTTAAGGAACTCACAATAGAAAACTGCAAACTGCTGGAACAAGTTTTCGACCTCGGAGACTACTTGGCTCCTGATAAAAAAGTAACCTGTATATTCCCAGATTTACAAACAATGAGATTGTGTGGCCTGCCTAAGTTGAATTGCATATGCAACAATGACCCAATAATTCGGGGGACTGTCAAACTTGGTAATCTAGTTCAATTGGAAATCATCAAATGTGGCGCCCTCAAGGGTCCACTTCCGACTGCTTTACTGGAAAAACTTCTAGTACTAAAGATAGAGTCGTGTATGATGGTACAACAACTGGTAGAGGAGAATGCGGAAATGCAGGAAACATTGTTCCATAATTTGAAGGATCTTCATCTTGTAAGCCTCCCAGAGTTGGCCAAGTTCAACTCAGGGCACTGCAATTTGAAATTTCCTAATCTGCAGAGTTTGAGCATAGTAAAATGTCCTCGATTGGATCCATTTGCTACCGGATTTTTAAGCGATGGCACAACCAATGAAGAAACTTCTAATGGCATGCCGTGGGATGAGAACATGGTACGTATGTTAATTATCTATGAATCTGCTTAGATTTTAGCTTTCATTCTCTTAAATTTGTCATGTCACTTTTAATCTTGTTCAGTCCTGAATTTTGCCATTAAGTAAGCATGCGTGTGAAGAATTGTAAAGTATGCACACAAACGTGAAATAGCTGACGCAAGTGCTACGTTCGGAACAAAGTTAAGGAAGTGAATATTTCAATTAATTTATGAAGCTCTTTTCTGCAGAATGCATGCTCGAAATTACACACAGTGAAGCTGGTAGGCAACAAAACTTTTGAGGAGATATGGCTGGGCTGGGTTTCTAATAGAACAGACTGGGAGCTAAAAGAGGTAGAGGTTGATTCCTTCAGCAACCCGAGTTATATCTTCCCCTCAACTATGCTCCCGATATTGTCGGAGAAGTTGGAAATACTCGTTGTGAGTAATTGCAGATTACTGACTAATGTGTTTCAACTGATTAGTGAGAATAATAATTCAATCATGGCCTTTCAAAACCTGAAGATTCTAAGGGTAAAAGGCTGTGATTCTCTTCAAAACCTATCATTACGTCCCTTCAGCTATCCCAGGCTGACAGAAATTGATATTTCAGACTGTCAACATTTGGAAGACATTTTCATTAATGACTGGGAAATAAAAGCGGACGAGGAATGTTTCCCTTACTTGGAATCCATCGTTCTTGAAGATCTACCAATGCTATCAAGCTTCTCGTTGGAGACATTTGAATTCCCAAAACTCCAAAAAACGAGAATAGTTAATTGTCCTGAAATCCAAACATTTTCGAGGAACGTTTCGACAACAGCTTACAGTTTCATGGATACAACAGCTAACAGTTTCATGGATACGGCGGTAATTATATATTTCTTGTGATATCTTCTTCTTAATTAATTTGCAAGGAATAAAACGATCATGTGCTGAATTCAGCACAGAGATTGTGTCCTGCCAATTACTAATCACATGATAATCTACTGCGCAGGATTATGACAGAGAGGAGGATTCACCATTTGGGCATGGCAAAACGATGTTACTGCATGAATTGAAAGAGCTGGAATTGAGTGATTTACCTTGTCTGCAACTATGGAATCAGAAACCTCATATTCCGGTTTCTCAAAACCTGACATCACTTAGAATCATCGGCTGCGGAAGCATCGAAGTGTTATTCTCCATTTCAGTGGCTCAACACCTATCCTCTCTGAGAATGCTAACATTATGTAAATGTGAAGATATGGTTCAAGTTCTTGATGGGGGTGGAGGAGGAAGTAGTAAACAAGTGTTCGAGAAGCTGGAGACACTTGTGCTCAAACATCTGCCAAGCCTCACCAGTTTCTGTGAAGGCCAAGCTGTTGATGAATTGCCAGAGTTAAAGATGGTTAGAGTGGAGGCCGTTCCAAACATGTACACATTTGTGAAGGGATTTCACCTCTCCCCCTTTCCGAAGACACCAAAACTGAAGGAAGTTTATGTGACGTATGTTCAGAAATGCTGGCAAGGAGACCTGAACAGGACAATAAAATACTTGCACAGAAATCACGGTATATCATTCAAATACTCTAAACGTCATCATTTTTAGTTTTGGTTGGTTAATCATATCATAGTAATATATGGCCAAAAAAAAAAAATCATATCATAGTAAATTATAATTCTTTTTCTGTACGTTTTTATCCCAGGGACACTTAAAAAAGAGGTTTGGAAAACCGACCGGAGCAGCACTGGACACAGCCTCGAACATTTTGCTGAAAGTTCGTCCCAGGTACTATACGCTGCTGAACTTGTATCTTTAAGAAAAAAATTTTGATCTTAAATTGTAAGCTTTAATCATCTATAATTTTTTTCCCAAAGTTAAACAAAAAATTAATTGAGTCAAAATGCTCTTTTTCAAAAATTTTTAAATTTGTATGATAAAGAATGTTCCTTCAAGGTTTTCATTGAAAATTTTTATGCCAAGTCAAGATGTTAAGTAGGAAATATACTGGGACTTCATACGCATTTACTCTAAATAATAACTCATGATTCATATGAATATGATTCGGAGTTCTTTTAATTGCATATAATATTGGTTATATATTAGGGAATGAAAAGGATAAGTTGGAGGTTTGAGGAAGTAGAAACGGAATTGCATTAATGCAAGCATCAAATAAAGTTATGAAGGTTGCAGTACTATTTGAAGTTCCAAGACGAGGAGAAGAAAGAAGAGAGCATGCTATCGTATGAAGTTACATACCCCATTTTGATGTGTTTAAGGGCTTGTTTGGCAATCACTTAAAAAGCATTTTTACGTAAGTTGAGACAAAAATTTTCTCACATACTTACCTCGGATTGCGTAAAATCACTTAAAAAAACTATTCCCAAACATACCCTAATTTGTTGCTTGTGAATTACAATTTTGCCATGGTCTCAAAGTGAACTCTTGCAAATTATATGTATCGTTAATCCGTAGCTCCCACTGTTTGTTTCTTTTCTTGAGCAAAGGGTCTCCTTCAACTGTTGGGGAAGAAAACTTAGGGCCATAAAACCTCTGTTGTAGGCCTTTATCTCTATTTATTCGATTTGATAATGAGCCTTTCAGATTTATTTATTTATTTATTTTTTGGACCAAAATGAGTCTTTCAATAAAATACCATACGCATTGATAACGCAAAACGGTCATCATTTTTTAACTTGATGGGTCCCATACATGTTGACGTGTCATTCATGCCTTTCTCTTTTCTCTATCATCCACGTCTCTTTCTCTCTCTCTCTACCACATTTATTTGATATCAATGCATATCTATATTTTGCCCCTTAACCCTTTTAGAGCTATCTTGCTGTGTTGTAGGTGAAACTAGGGAGAGGGGGGAAATGAAAATTAATTAACAATAATTAAATTTTATATATCTATTTGGCATTACTAAATGCAGCCAAATAAGGTGCGGGTCCTATGACAAATATAACATATCTATCAAACAAAAATAAAAAAAAAACATATTATGACATCTATTTTAAAAAAAATCAAAGTCTTCTGCACGTGCAATCTACCCTTAATGTTTCACACTTGTAAACTCCAAACTTTGTTAAATTTTGATTGGCTAATTAAGAGTTGATTAAACAATTCCCTTCACAAGCTAGCTCTGGAACATCTGTAGGCTCCTGGCACAAGAAATAATGCATTTGTAGATGACATAACTTCAACAATGTGACATAACTTTACACTTGAGGGGCAGCTGTGTCCAAATAAAATATGTATACTCCAAACACATCGGAATTTTCCCCTTCCTCCTTACCAACCCAAACAAGAGACCTCCCGCCATTTCCCTCAAACCAAACAGACCTTTAATTAAAAGGGTTGATTAGTTTTGTAAACATTGATTACTGGTTAATATATAAAATTCTTCTTTGTTGAGTCAACAATATGTAATGTTTTCATCAAAACCAATATATATCTTACATGTTATATAGATAAGTAAGTTTTATTGTGGTGTTATTATTATTATTATTTTTTTGAATTAAAAAAGGGTGGGCTGTACTTTGTGTAGGACCTTTAATCTGAGATAATATATATATATATATATATTTTGTGTGTGTGTGTGCTGAATTTGATAAACGCACTAACACCCTTATTAGAAATAGGAAGATAAATTAAGTGAGTTCATTGTTTCTAAATGATCTGAACATTTCAATACTAAAACTTGAATGGAAACCAAGAATCACCCAGGGACATACATATGCAGGCTCTTGGTGGATATTATTGGAAAAGCAATGTAACTTAATCACCCAACTATGAGTTTGACCCTAACATCGCCTTCCCTGATCTGGAACTGGGTGCTGAGCCCCAATTGAACCATCAACAGCCAAACAAAGGATACAAGTTCCCCACCTTTGCTTAGCAACTGCACGTGTGCCGTTGGCCTGCTATGCATTGCAGTATATGACAACAATTCCACCCACACTGAGCTTATGAATTCCCATTTCTGATTACCTTCTAACCTGTCGTTTAAGACTTTGGCCAGCCTACACGCATCGAACAGCACCGATTTGCTTCTATCCCCTTTCACTTCGCTGGGTTTCACTTCTGTAGGCACCTTACTCAGAAGTTTGCAAGCTTCTGCCAGCATCTTCCCCCGATCCTTGTATTGTTTCAGCAGATTCTTTTTACTGATGAACAACCTTTGGGCCTCTTCACATGTATCTTTTAACCTTAGTTGTCCCATTCCTGCAACTGTCGACATCATATTTGGCTGCATCACCAGAAGGTATAGCATGTAATCTGAGATGAGCTTGCTGATTTCTCTTTTGCGCCTATTATTATTATTATTATTATTATTATTATTATTATTATTATTGGCGTCCTGGGCCCCAGCCCCCAGCTCACTGTTGGTATCACCATTATCTTTGGCAGCAGCAATATGGTGATAGCAGAGGTTGGTCGCGATGTGCCACAATAGAAGGCTCTCATCGAAGGCAACTTCCTCGGGCTCCATAAAAGGCTTTAAGCTCTCTCGGGTTTCACTGTCTAAGTTTTCCTTGCGCAGAACCCGCTCACCTCTAGCAGAACATATGCTTCTGATGGCCGCTGCATCATCATCGTCCTTAACACAATTAGATTTCTCTTTCAGCCTTTCGAAGATACATTCCCAAAGCTCTTTAAGGAATGGGTTATTGGACTTGCGCTTCCGTTGTTCAAGTTGATCGAGTAGGTCTCCTCCACCGAGTCGCTTGACAATTTCACGGAGCAAAGCTTTTACAGCAGATAACCCAGTTATGAAGCACCGGAAAATACCATAGTCATCAAGGTCATAAACTCTTGGAACTGAATGGTCTAGGCTATATCTTAGTAAGTTGTGCCCCGAGATTGATCCAGACCATCTGCGAAATTTAAACCTGGTGGACAGTTGTTGGCAGCCTTTGTAAGGACCTTCCTCAAGTTTCAGCCACCTCGGTATCCACCACCTGAGGAAATAAGGCGCCAGAATCTGTTCATTGAAAAATTTGAAAAAGCCATTTTTGCGGTTAACCGAAAGAGTAGCTGTGTGATCAGTGAAAATGTGCATGAGAAAAGCCAAGATGTCCAGCACCAGAGCGCCATACAGCAATGCATACGTGACCACAATATCCAACACCTGGAAGCCATCCTTGTTTGTGGCGGAGAATAATCCGAGGGCAACCACTGTCAAAATAAAGCAGAGGTACTTGCAGAAGGGCCAGTACTGGTGGCGAACTAGCGAGGCCTTGGTGTAGAAAAATTCATACATGAAATCAAGTTCAATTTCTATCACCCTATAAGCTTCTTCTGCATCATCACTACTGGCGAAGCAGTCAAGGCTTTCGCGGCGTTCCGCGAAGCTGTAGATCATGTCAACGATGAGACCTCGGAACCTTAGGAACAAGAAGTGAGCTTTCTGTACCTGCTTAAGATACTTTATATGTTTCTTATCTCTTTCGTCGCGATCGTTCACTGGAAGGGCGGCCTCATTGGATCTGTAAGGATGTTCTCGAGTCCTGATTATTCGGACAGGAAGGCCGGCCATTTTTCTAGAAGAGTGTTCCTCCATGAGCTTTGCATAATTGGGCCCTGCGTCTGGTTTTGGAACCAGCGACTTCCTGAATTTATTGATGGAAGAGGTGGACAGAGCGGCGATTCTCTCCAAGTACTTGGCCGTTCCGGCGACAAACACCAATACTGTTGGTACAAATAATGTGTTCCCATGAAGAACAGAACGGAAGACAAGAGCTGCTGTGCCGAACTGGAAGACAAGAGCGAGAAGGTGCCTAAGCCAGAGCTCGTTGTCTTCCAGAGCAAAAGCACTGATGGTATAGGGGCCACCGAGGTGTAAGAGAAGAAAAGGACTCCAAAATGCCACGAGGTAGTCGTGGTCGGTGGGGCTAGATTTTCCAGCTTCACTCTTGGAGATGAGTCCGACACAGAAGCCGGCGGCCCAGTCGGCGAGAAGGTAGGCCAACCAGACGAACGATAACCAGAAGCTGTTGGTGCGCTTTCTCGAAGGAGAAAAAATGATGAGGAAGATCTGGAGGGCGAGGCTGACGAGGATAACTAGACGGATATTCCAACCGAAGGCAGAAAAGAATTTTATGATGAAGTTGACAACGTCGGCAAGGAAGCCATACTCGCCGGAAAATAGTGCGAATTCTACAATTCTATATGGATTGTCGAATACTGGCGACATGCTCGGTCTAGAGTAGCAGCTCCTCCTCCTTGTCCTTCTCTTTTGGGTCTGGACAGATGATTCCCGATCAGACTTAGGAATGAAGCTGAAGCATGGCTTCAGGCTTGGCCTTTTATCTATTTATTTATTTCCTCTCTCTCAGTTTAACTGAGGAATCAGGAACACGCTTGGACCAGTCTTAGCAGAGAGACAAAAACCTCTCCGTTTTTCACTAATATTACATTATTCAACCCAAAGAAAAATTGAACTTAAAATTTAAAAGACTAAAATTAATATAATCTACAATGATAAACATTTGGAATTAATATCATTTAAGGCCCACTTAGTTATTATCAATATGAAATCATTAATACGGTCTGAAATAGCATGCAAGAACCATGGGATCGAATTGCAGATCTTGGTCAATTACAAAAATAACATTTTTTATATTTAAAAGAAAGTTTCACCCTAAAACTCACATTTAATGTTGTCTTTGAGGTGCCCTAATTAATAATAATAATAATAATAATAATAATAATAATAATAATAATTTGAAGTTGCTTTCGTTTAATTTCTTCATCCAGGTACTTCTCATGTTAATTTTCGATTTGACTTGGATCTTTTTTCTTTTTTCAACTTCATGGGTGTTATGATATTTTCAAAGTATAGATACATATATTAATTTTTATGATACATATATTTTTAATATGTTATAAATTTATTAATTATTATATTATAAATTTTTTATTTTAAATTATATTTTTTAAATGTATAAAAAATTTCAAATACTTATCCTTTTATCACATATCATACATGATACAAGTTTTGAGACGATATATAAATCACTTATAAATACAATTTAAATTTTTTCAACACATTTTTTGCTACAAACATACATAAACATATTTAGTCAAGAATATATTTAATAAAAATTAATTAATATTTTCTATCATAGTAGTGCAAATTGAGGGGAAAAGACTTGGTTTTTGGGAGTCAATTTTATAAGTCCATCTCTAATTAAAAAACAGAAGGCATGTAAGGTAAACTGAAGTCATCTTTCTCTAAAAAAAAATAAAAGAAATCAGAAGTAATCTTTGTTTATGTCTCACGTTATATACATGTTTTGCTTATAAAATGTCAAGCTGGTTTTTTTATTTTTATTATTTTTTTATGGAGATGCCAAGATCAATTATCTATCACGATTCACTTTAGATTGAGCCAAAAAAAAAAACAAAACAAAACTACCATGACATATATAAATACACACATTTTGAGAAGTCAAATTCAAAAGGTGCAATGTTTTGTCTTTTTGTGAAGTTGCTTTCGTTCAATTTCTTCATTTCAAGTGCTACAATTAATTATCATGTTTTTATAAGCAATTAATTATCATATTCATATCAATCTGTCAGATTTTCCCATTGTGTGTCTCTGGCGGGAAAAAAAGAAAAGAAAAGAAAGATCCATTCATTGGTGTGGCAAACTTGCAATAATTGAGAGTACAATAATATGACTTAATTGAAATATGAATGAGGTACCATAATTAAATTAAGAGGCATAGTATATTACATATGTATATATATTTGGGAATAAGTGTTAGGATCGGACTTGACCAAGAGGGGGGTGAATTGGTCTAGTAAAAATTTTCGCAAACGTTGAATGCTAAAACAGAGTATGAAGGAAAGCGATACAGAAATTTATCCTGGTTCGGTCCTCTTGACCTATGTCCAGTCCTCAGATTCCTCTGAGCTTTTTTCAATCCACTAATCTCAGAAAGATTACAATCAAACACAAGAAGGACTCTCCCCCTTCTTAACTCAATCTAACCCACAGACACTTTTACTCGTGTCTAAATGAACAAGAATATTCTCCTTTTTGAGAATTTAATGATGAACACTAAAGCTCTTTAATGAGAGTATAAAAAACAGAGTATGAAAGTGAAGCGTAATAAATTTGATTTCTCGTATGTGCGTTATCTGTCTTCCGGTGACTTGAATGAATCTCCTTTTATAGGTGAGGAGTATTAAATGTCCGTTAGAGACATTTAAGCTTCTGTTAGACTCGCCATCGTCGTTCACCTTCCCGCATTGAATGCGTCTGCAACTCTCTGACAGTAGGTAGAATGAAGATCTGAGATTTCGTCCGTTGAATCTCTTTTTGTTTAGGCAATCTGGACTTCATTCCCTGTTAATAAATAAGTCAGATAAGCATTTATGATGGTTGGTGTGTTTCAAATAATCGTTGCATGAAAAATGAAAGATTTTGGAATCAGTTTAAAGTCGCTGACACGCTGCGCATTTGTCAAAATGTGAAACTCGAGTTTTGTCTCCTCAAAACTCGAGTTATGGAAGAATTTTCAAAGAGAAAATCTCATAACTTTTGTTGAAACTCGAGTTTGAATAAGAGTTTTGATAAAACTTAAGTTGTAAAACTCATAACTTGGGTTTCCAGGAGTTCCAGTAGACCAAAATGCTTTGCTCTCTTCGACACTCGAGTTTCATCTAGCAAAACTTCAAGTTTTGAAGGTTTTCAAGTCATAACTTTCATTGTAACTCGAGTTCTCTTGAGAGTTTTGTATTACAGCGTGTTTGTCTTTCGAAACTCGAGTTTTCCTTCATAAAACTTCAAGTTATAAGAGTTTCGAGACATAACTTTTATATGAAACTCGAGTTGCACTGGAAGTTTTGAGTTTAAAAAAAGTTTGCCTTTCGAAACTCGAGTTTGATACCACAAAACTCGAGTTCTAATGAAATTCTAAGCGAAACTTCAAGTTTGAAAAGAAGTTTTAAAGTTTAGAAAATTTGACTCAGCTTGAAACTCGAGTTCTGAAAACCTGAAACTCAAGTTCTATCAAGGCTTTCACTTAAACTTAAAGTTTGAGAAGAGAGTTTCGTTTCTCTCTCTTCGAAACTCGAGTTCTGAGACGCATAACTCGAGTTTTAGCAAAACTTCCACTGAAACCTCAAGTTTTGGAAGGAAGTTTGGTTTTCCAAAGACATTTGAGAGCTCGAAACTCGAGTTCTATAAAACGAAACTCAAGTTCTGCCAAAACTTCCAACATAATTTGAGTTTCCACTGCAAGTTCTAATTTTCAAAAGACTTCCAAAGGACGAAACTCGAGTTTTAAAACATGGAACTCGAGTTTTGAGATAACTTTCATTCAGACTCGAGTTCCTTTAAAAGTTTCGCATTTATAAAACCTTTTTCAACATTCGAAACTCGAGTTTTGATTTCCAGAACTCGAGTTTTAATATAACTCGAATCAAAACTTAAGTTCTCTTGAAAGTTTGAGATTTTAAACATACTCTTAAACACTGCAACTCGAGTTCTAAACCATGAAACTCGAGTTTTCTCAAACATTTCATTAAAACTCGAATATTTTCAAAAAATTTCTGAAAACTAATAATCAAAACACAATTTCAAAAATATGTTTGTCATCATCAAAACATTATCTCAACAATAAGTATATTTCCTGTAATCATATTTGTTATATTGTCTTAATGTGAGCATATCTTCAAAAGAAGATTCTAATATTAATTCACTACATTGAGAGGAACTGGCATTTTTTGCACGTTAGTTTTTACCTTTCTCAACAAATACACTTCCCTGATATTTTAAATTTGTATTCTCTTCCTTATAGAATAAGATCACTTACCATTTCAATCAACAACTTATTGTTAACACCCATCGTCCGTGGGTTCAACTGGCGAAGGTATCGAATACTCTCACAAATGGAGTGGGTTCGATTCCTGGGAATGCCATTTTGTTGTGGTTCCAGTTACGGCGCTTGGGGAGGCATCCTAGCTTCTAGGTGTCTAGGTAAACGCCTGAGGGTAATTGACGGCTCGCCTTGCCCAACATTGGTATGACCTAGAAGGAAGGGAGATTTCGCCCTGCCCTTGGATCGTGGGTGAGCTCAACCCCTTTCCAAAAATTTCCGGATCCCATCAACAACTTATTGTTAACCCGTTAATTATTTTTTTGATATATAATAATGGAAAACTCTCTCCTGAACATGTAAGATAACAGAAGTCTTCCTGCTCAAGTGTCTCACCTATACATGTGCGTTGTATTTATGACTTATCAACTTGCTTTTGTAGTTTGAAGTGCCCCAATTATTGTCGTTATAGTCAAGTGCTTAGTGCAGCCTAAAAATATATGAAAGCTAAAATGACTAATATAAAGACGCATATTTTGAAAAGTCAAAGTCGTCCCTGCAGTCTTTATTTAAATATATGTTTGTTTGTTTAATTTACTGTCATAAAATAATTATCACTGTGGTTCTACATTTAGAATCTATTTACCTAATTTGACTAGAGTAAATATGTTAGTTAAATTAATCAATATGATAGTTTTTTCTAAAATACTGTAATTATCTTTTTTAAATTTTTTTCGTATCTTTCTTATTTCATTAACAGGAGAATTTTAAAAAAAAAAATTGAAAAGCTTAGAAATAAATCATACATTTGAAATCAACATCTACATCTTAATTAGACTGCACGGTAAGTAAAAGAATTGTGTTGTTTTGTCTGATCACACGCCATTGAGAAAGTAGCATCAAAATGGAGACAATTACAAAAAAGTACATATCTATGGACAAAAATCTGAAATCAGGAGATGAGGAAGGGGCATCATGGAGTGTTCTACGAGCGTATTATTTTATTAATATAACTTCAAATATTCTAAAATAATTTATTTAGTTTGTTTATTCTTTAAAAAAATTAATTAACCCTTATATTAATTATAGAATATGGTACTTAATTCATATCACGCCCAGTGTTAGTGTACGGTAGGGTTGGCAACAAAAAAAAAAGTGTGTAATGATGGAATCAGGAGTGCTCCTAGCCAATAATGAAGACTAATCTCTTTTAAAATAAAGAGGCAAGAATATATCTCAATTAGTTTTGCATTACGTATAAAAGTTCGCTCGCATTGGAACTCACAATCACTTGTTTAAAGGGACTAATCATAGGATTCATACAACCAAGTTAAGTATATATTATATGCTGCTTTCCTTTAAGTTCATTTATTTATCAAGCTTTTAAGTTCTACAATAATGCATAACCATCCCTTAATATTTCATCATTTCTTTCAATTATTCTATTACCATGATAATATTGAAATGCATGTTGATGAGCTGTTGCAAGACAAAAAAAAAAGATGATAATAAAAACTTGAAGGGCCTGCTTGATTCCTATTTTAAAAAGGGAAAATTAGGAAAAAAAAATCCCCTGAGAAATTAATTAGAGAAATGATCTGTTCAGTTTCACATGTGGAAGCTCAGTTATATACATGGAAGCTCAATTGTACATAACATGAAAATTTAGTTATATATTTTGGAAGCTCTGTTGCACATGTGTGGAAGGTTTTATTTTACAATTACTTCCCCAATTGGTAGTACCGGGAATTAGGGCCGGCTTTACAGGGCCTAGGGCCTAAATGGGCCTACCGGTTTAGGCCCTAGTTCTAAAATCCTTCAGTTTTTTGAGGCCCGACCCCTCATGGCCCGTCTTGCGGGCCTAGCATTGTTCATTTTTTTTTTAAAAAAATACAATACTTTTAACACTATACAACTTTTCTTACTCAAAAAACATAGAAAATCATATCTAATTATCTAAATAACTACATCAAAAATAATAACTACTCTGAAAGTCTTAAACTTAAGTTCACAAATTATACAACATAAGTTTATTTCTTCATCGATCATCATCACTATCTTCAATTTTTAGTTAGGAATAGGCTCGGAAGACTTTGCTTTAGCGAGATAAAAACATATCAAGTATTTTATTTGTAACACCATCATCATAATTTTAAGTTTTTGCAACAAATAATAAACCAAAATCATATATTTAAAATATGTTTATTATGTAAAATACATATAAATTATTAAAAAAAATATAAAAAAATTATAGCGGGCCCAAAAGAGCCGGCCCTTTTAAATCCTCGGCCTATTAGAGCTGACCCTTTTAAGCCCGTTTCCTTCTGGAAGCTCAAAATCACAGGTCCGGCCCTCCAATTAAACGAGTTTAATTGGGCTGATCCTATGGGTCTGGTCCAATCTACCAATTGGGGACTTTTTTCCAATTTTTCCTTTTAAAAAATAATTTTTTATTCTTAAAAATAAAAAAAAAATATTTGACAAATGTGTTTTTCGTTACAATACTTTTAATACCATACAACTTTTCTTACTCAAAAAACATAGAAAATCATATCTAATTATCTAAATAACTACATCAAAAATAATAATGTGTTTTTCGTTACATATTTAAAAAAAAATTAAAAGTTTTTTTTTATGACAAAAAGTTGCTTTAGAAAATTAAAAAAAAATGTTAACATTGTTTTGTTACTTTGTTTCTATAAAATTAGAAAAGAGGCATAAAATATTTCATTTTCCTGCATTAGACGTCCTTTTGGTGATGAAACGCGCATTAAAAGAAAAAAGGAATAATGCCGTGTTTGACTCAACGTTAATGGAAAAGCTCCTTTTGGCTGAAGGAGAAATTCTTCCTGGTCGGCGGTGGCGTCACTGTGATGTGAAAGAGAGAGTCTCCAGTCAACTGATTCATGGCGGCCCAGAGAGAGAGAGAGAGAGAGAGAGAGCCTTAAAATTTAAAAATGTTACTTTTTGGAGGTTAGTACCAATTTTAGAAGAAAAAACATGGTAGGGGCTAGGGCGTTTCTTTCTTTTTTTTATCTTTTTTTTTTATTCGGGTTTATTTTTATTGTTTTTTTTTCAACCACAACGACTTATTTATTGTTATCTTTAAATTTTTTTCATCACATGTTAGGTAAATCCTTTATTATTATCATGATTAAATATGTTTTTATATTGTTAATGTGATATTTAATTTACATATATTTTTTATTCCATTTTATATTTTTATCATTTTATCGAAATACATAAAATAATATATATTTAATATTTAATGAGATTCATGTTTTTTTTTTTTTTTATCAAAAATCACTTTTACATTTTTTATCAAAAAAAGTTTTTCCTTTTACAAAATATTATTTATCTAATATTTATTTAATATAAATTCTATCACATCTTTTAATTTTTATTTAAAAAAAAAAAAATTCTACAAAAAGCAGAAGTAACAGAATTTCAGCATCATCCAGTGCAACACAAGAAGATGAAATAAAGGCAAAGGGCAACAAAGAAGCATAAATAGCAGAAACTGAAGCCAATCCAAAAGGGAGGAGAATCTCATCTCTCGCTCGCCTTGTTTCAAGAAATGGCAATCTCCGTCGTCTCGCGATGAAAATCTAGTTCGACAAATTGCTATGAATCACTTCCAATGATATGCAACTTCATGTAACTCGATCTGTAGATTAGAACTTGTAAATTAAAATTGCACCAGTAGGATGTCCAGTTCACGAAATTTCATTCAACAGGAAATTAACAAGCAAGATAACAACACCCAATACAACCACAAAGCTATACAAAAGGCAAACAGCGAGAGAACAGAAGTAGCAAATACAGCGAGATGCTTAATTCACTTCAAAGGATCGCCACTCAAATTCAATAGATTTTTTGCCTGGTTCAGATGTCTTATCACCCTCTTTCCGAACCTTCTTCACGAACTGGAGTGAAGGGAACAACTCAAGAACTTGTTTGTCGATTTTCAGCTCGTTGGTATACTTGAGGATCAAAATCTTCACGTTTTTCCACACGCCTTCTAATTTGCAGAGATTTCCTCCCTTTATGTACAGCCTCTCCAGTTGGCTAAATTTGTCAGGATGCAACCATCCTGGCATGCTTTTGTGAGGAAGGCCTTCAAGATCCAACTTCTCTAGTGATGACGGAAATGAGACAACTTCAAGATCTGTTCTTGCACCCCAAGATATTTTGAGACACTTTACCTTCTTCAAGTGCTTCAAGTTGTCAAATTCATTTTTGAGAATGACAGCCTCACTCCCTATATGTATACTTAGTCGCTCAAGTTGTGTCAGTTTCTGCAGATGCTCAATTCTGAAGGGAGTCTTCAGTGGATTACCGATTATGAATCCCTTGAGTACTTGTAGAGAAGTGAGGTTGTGGAGCCCCCTAGGCATGCCTTCAAGCATGTAACATTCTGACAGATCCAAGTGTGTGAGCCTCTTCAATGGTGAGATGTCATCAGGCAATGTTTCTAGATTATGACATGCCTTGAGGTCAAGAATTTCAAGGCTCACAAGTTCTCTAATGGAGTCTGGAAGCTTCGTGATTCTTGAAATCCCACGCAGGCTCAGATACTTGAGATGCTTCTGTGTCCTCAAACCTTCTAGGAACGACTGGTCTTGAACTTCGATGTGATGGGAAGGAGAATCAACCTGCCAACGACCCAGCTGGAGCACCACAAACTTGGAGTTATCAAGGCATTTAGAGTCCAGGCTGAGAAAGCGACCGCTTATATTAAAAATGGTCCTCCGATCCTTAGTTTCAGATCCATTTTCACTTCTCAAATTTGTGCTATCATCGACCAAATAAACACACACAGATTTCTTAGGATCAAAACGTGGTATCCCTTTCTCGTCTAAGTGCAAAAGCTTCTCCTTTTCGGCTATCGAGAGCAACATGTAACGGATCCAAGGGTGAATTTTACATTTATTCACTCTTGACGTTGGGCGCTTGTCAATGCGGCAGGGCATAATAAACCCGAGTTCCAAAAGCTTTCCAAATGTTTCTTCGCCTTCTTCTTCATTCAGGACCAGACCTTCCCCGATCCACCAGTAAATAAGAAGCCTTTTTTTTAAAACGGCCTTTTCCGGGAAAATTGCCAGGAACAGCAAGCAAATTTTGTGTTTAAGTGAGTCAAGAAAGTCATAACTCACCCGAAGGCATTTCACGATTGCATTGTCGTCTAACTTTTCAATAATTTTCTTTTGCACTGGAGATAATGGTTTGAAACCATGCTGATTCTCCCCCGTGTCGGTGTCATCGTTGCCGGACTCCACAGCAAGTTTGCGGATCCGCTTGAGCTCTGCAAGGATAGAACTGACATGGGATTTTTTATTTTTGTGATGACGGAAAATCAACTGCACAAATTCATCCAACAGTTCCTTCTCCGACATCATGGATTCGGGTAATCCATTCCTCAAACTGTCGATGTCCCTTCTAATTTTATTCATATGGTCGGCTGATGATGGAGCTTGATGGTCACCGATGGTTTCGGCTTCCCAGGGATTCGTTGGGCCAGGCATTTTCGAAAACGGTGTCCAATTACAAGGTTGGGTACAGGGCAACTCACAGGCAGAGGAACTAGCCAGCAAGGAAGCAACTCCACTTCAAAATTTTATTTGGAGCTGTGGGATATATATATATATATATATATGTATAATAAACATCCCCACCAAAGACGAAAAAGGGTAAAAACGGAAGTGTAAACAGCGAGAGCCTTTTTACCAGAGTCCTTGAGCTAGGTGGAGCGAGCACCGAACCCATGAGGGCGATGAGTCCATGACCTGCAAAGTGAAGCTCTAAACAGCAAGCCATAAGTTGGACTAACTTCTGTGCAATTATTTAATTCCTTTGGTTTCTGCCATTTATATATAAGAGCTTAATTTCGTCATCTCCCAGGTGTAGCGCCGGCAGGAGACTGCCCGGTCCTTCAGCTACTCTGTCATGGCATCCGACGTTGCATTATATCTGAGGAAGAAATTCGTGGTTTCGTTGAGCCATGTAAAGGCGAACTTATCATCAGATCCTACCTTCCTGAGATTTGAAAGCATCGGAAAGCGTTTGGGCGAAGAAAGCACATCGCTAACCGACACCGACTCCATCCCATTGCTTTACAAGCTTAACGACGCCCTCGCCGACTGGCGAATCCTAAAGGAGCAGAAGAACGCTATCAAGGAATTTCTCTCCTTCATTGAGGAAGCATTATCCGCCGTCCAAAATAAACTTAATGAATCCGCAGTTTCTGGTGTCCCGCCCACACTAAACCACCCAGATTTCTCGTTGGATCGGTTTAAAAACGACAATTCCGATTCTGACATTTTGGGTTTCGATGAACATGTGCAGACCATGATTCAGCACCTCTCGAAGTCAGGTGAGGGATTCAAGGCCGTCGGGATCTATGGGACGGGCGGCTCAGGGAAGACGGCGCTTGTTAAAAACGTTTTGAAACAGAAAATTGTTGGAGACAAGTTCAAGCGCATCATATGGGCTTGCCTAACGGACTTAACCAGGAAAGAAGAGATCGATATCAAAGTTGCCAAATATATTCTGTATGATTTGGGTTTTGATATCGATAGCATGTCCGGCAGCCGCCATGAAGACGGTGGTTGGCTTATGAAACAACTAGGGCATCAGTTGCATAAGTTAAGGAATTATGTGATAGTGTTGGATGACGTGTGGCACTGTAGCGATTGGTTAACTACCGTTCTCTACCCTGCATTAGCTGCAACTCCTGGTGGTGCTGTCATCGTTACCAGCAGAATAGAAAAAGTGGCTACAGAGAGACTGGGTACAGAGGAACCTCTGGTGATAGATCTCAGCCCTTCGGATGACAAGAATTATGACTTTTTCGAAGAATTGGTCCGGCAAAGCGGCCAAGCGAGAAACGGTTTTGATACAAACCAAATCGTTCGAGAGTGTCATGGTCTTCCCCTCGCTGCCAAGATGCTGCCCTTATTACTAAATACTGCCCCAAGCCCAGGCCAGTAAGTATCCTTTAGATTCATTCCTTATTGGGTTTGCTCTGTATATTTTTTTCAGCTTGAAACAGAACCATAAGTTCCACCTAGCTAGTTACTTGTTACCCCCTATACTCAGGAATATCTGTATATTTCCTTTGAATTTTCTATGCTTTTTGGTATACATCTGTGTATATTAGATACTCAAAGATAGGAAGATATGTGTGTTTTGTATCAGGGAATCAATAGTGCATTGATATTGCTTTGTATTGTTTATCTTACCTTGATTTTCTTGGTTAGATATCGTTTATGGAAGTTATTTTTCTTGCAGGAACCATCAGGTGGATAGAAAATCGAGGCCACCATCATTCCCTCTTACTACTAAGAACAGAAAGGCTAGGAAGAGTAGATACCGAAGAAACAGAATATTGGTATTGATTTGGAAGGATTCTAGTTGGGGTTTCAAAAAGACTAGAGCTTGATATGAGTCTGAGGTTTCTCTTCTCCTTCTACTCTATCATTATTATGATGCATTTGCTTCTATCTGATGGGTTGTTTTGTTGTTAATCAGACCGGCCATGTGTAGCTAAGTGAGATTTAATTTGTGTATCTAGGATCACCGTTGCTTTGTTTATGGATTGGTCCATGTTTTTATCTCTCATATTCTTATCTAGAGTTTTGTTTGTCAATCCTCTTCAGAATCACTTTCACACAAATCGAAATAAAAATTCTCTCACATACTTACTTCATATTATGTATAATCACTTTTCGAAAATGAATTCTAAACAAGTTATCAATGGTATTTGTGTTCGTCCCTTTTGCCTTTTTGTTAATTGGCCACCAACTTGGATTGGTTTCGGGATTTTAATGGAGCCCTGAGATAAGAAGATTGGAATAGTTGGGTTGTGTGAGAATATGTTGAGTGGCGAGGTGGGAGATACACACTCTTTGGCTTCACATAATCAAATTAGGTTTGTTCTTAACTGTGCTAATAATTAATTAATCTCGCATGCGAGATTGCCGATATATTAATTAGGAAGCCTACTTTGATGTTATAAGAGATGCTTAAAGGTAGAATTGAATCCTGGACTATTATTTACTAATTACCAATTAAGGATGGGAACTTTTATTATGGTATGGAAATAATTTTAGAAACAGGCACCTGAAGTGACTTATATAAAATCCATAATAAAGATTATTTGGGACATTTTTATTGGCAGAATAGAATATAAATTGTGTGATACTTTAAAATCACTTAAGTATTTCTCTTGTCTTTGTATACCCCGAAATCAGCATTGGGCTCAGACGGCCCAATTAGCATCGACGGCCCAAGATAGGTTCCAACAGCTGTCTCTGCGACCAAAGCTAGCCAGGACGACCAGCGTCTACGACCAGCGCCTACGACCAGCGTCTACGGCCAGCGTCAGCGACCGTCATCCCCAGCGACGCCGACAACGGTCCTCGGTCTGCACTCCCCTGAATGTAGGATCAAACCGTTGTGATCCACGAATCTCGCACCCGCGCAGCCTGGATTCTCGCAGTCACCCGTAACTGCCCAACGGCTACTGAACTAAGAGTCAATCTATTTATTTCAGCTGATATGTAACAGAAAGGGGATCTTCTTCTGGCTGTAATCTTTTTCTTTCTCTCTTCTCCGGAGAAAAGACCTCTGTATTGCACTCTGAAATTCCATAAACAACTACAGGCTAAGCCGTTATACCCCTTTTTTACTTTGCTTAACCCCTGAGTCTGGTTCCGCACTTCGTTTCTAAGCCATACGCTGTTGGCTGCCCGAACCTTCCTTAGAACTCTGGTTCATCTAAAATCTGCACAAACAGTTTTTACCCACCCATTTACTTACAAACTTGCAATAATTGAGAGAATAATAATATGACACACACACACACATATATATATATATATATTAAAATATGATATTATTATGAGGGGGAGCAGAATTAAATTAAGAGGTATATAGTATTAGGTATTTCTTTGATATGATAATTCATAAGCCCGGATTCTACGAGTATTTTTACAAAAAGTCATTAATGTAAAAGAGAGAAACATTGTCAGGTAACTTAAGTCTTCTTTTTTTAAATGTGTCACATGTACGTACGTTGTATTTATGAATTATCAAGTTGCTTTTGTTTTTTTTATTGAGATGCCACATTAATTCTCATGATTCATGAATATCAGCCATTTTAGTGTTCAGATTAAAAGAGAGAGAGAGAGAGAGAGATCTGCCCTTTAGTGCTTAATTAATTTCTTTATCGGGCCACAATTCAGTTGTAAGGCTGGCAATAATTATATTGATAGAGGGACGAGAGTTCGATCCTGGGAAAAGCATTTGTTGGGAGGGGGAACCCACCCTTGGTGCAAAGCACCTTACAGGGGTGTGCCTACGATATCCCTCGCTCCGGATTAGTCGGTTGCCCCGGGTTACTTGGTTCAGTTGAGAAGTCCAGGAACTCAGGAAAAGGCGTCGGATACCGGAGGGGATTAGGGGTGGGGGTCAAAGGGCCTCAAACGGATGCCCGCAGTCACCAAAAGAAAAAAATAATAATTATGTTGATAGTATTATAATTTGACTGATTATGAAAAATGCACAAGCCTTTAATTTCCCCATTCTTTGATTATCATACGGCATCAAGGTGGCCCATTTAGGAAGAAATTCCAGATTTTAGGACCCAATTTTATAACCCATCCTTAATGTAAATGGAAGGTGATGAGCTCGTCTTCTTTGAATCTTTATATTGTATCAATCATTTATTAGCTATGTATTCATCAACTTTCAAGTTGCTTTTGTTTAATTTTTCTTTGAGTAGGTGAAACGATTAATTATCATAAGGTTAAAAGGACAAACATAATCTGAAAGTTTTTACGAATGAATATTGGGTACATTAAAGTTATTGAGAGATCATTTTAAATCTGAAAGTTTTAAAATGTGACATTTTCACCCCTTCCGTTAAAAATGTTAATGTTGATAGTTTCAACTTCAATGGATAGGTCAGTTAATTTTAACAGTCAATCTTAATATTTTTAATGGTGAGTGAAAATACCCCGTTTTAAAACTTCTAAATCTAAAATGGTTCTTTGACAATTTTCATTTGCCCAATATCTATTCGTAAAAATTTACATATTATTTGTGCCCCTTTACCCATATCATAATCATCAAATTTTATATCTGTCCTATAGTGGTGTAAGTTGGACCTAGTGACAAATTTTAGATCAAGTTCTTTTACCAATAAAATTTTTAAACAGATTTTTTTTTTTACCAAGTTTTCCATTGATTATAATATAATCCCTAAAATAATTTGCCATCTTCAAGAGTCAAGACACCCGTGATCAACAGGAGCAATAATGGACTGTGTTATAATGGCGAAGACATGGTTGTTTAAGGTTATGACACATATGTTAAAATATCCTTAATTAATATAAATATGATTACATATTGAATATAATATCTTCATTGACTCCTTTTATATTTTAATTAGTCTACAATGTAGCTAAGAGGAAGGAGAAATAAATTTAATACTAGCTTCCTTGAAATATAAAAGCTAGGTAAGCAGTAAGCTTTGTTGAGTACATTGAAGAAGCTAAATACAGTACTTAAAAGTATTTTTATTTACCATTTTCTAAAATTAATTACCAAACTTATAAATTAATATATAATCTAATTATATATATAAATAAATACTTTTAAGTTGTGTATTTAATTTTTTTAATATCCTTAATAAAAATGAAATGACTCTTAGTATTAAAAGTAAATACATAGAGACATCTTTGATAATGTTTCCGGACATTGTCCCGTGTTTACCACTGTCCGTCATCAGGTTCAAGGATCAACTTTATAATCAAGTATTTAATTTGAACAGGAAAATTAGGATCTTCTTGTTTTATATTTAATCTTTGGATTAATATGTATTTAACATTTTAAAAGTATGATTCAATAGCAATCTATGTTATAAAATAATTTTCTGCGCATTCAATATGATAGAATATGACTTTATTGAAGTATGACTGTGAGGGGCCAGAATTAAAGTAAGAGGAGAGGATCGCATATTTCTTTTTCTGTCCTCTTCCTTTGTCATGATGAATTATCAAGCCACTTTTGTTCTGATATGCGACAATGAAAAAAATCAATTATCATGAAAATCAAACTTTGGATCTGTCCTTTTAGTCATCAATGCAACTGGACCAGCTCATGGTTTGAGAAAATAGCATCAGAATCCAAAAGAAACATGAAAATACACAAAAAAAAAAAAAAAAATTCCAAGAACCTGTTAATAGTGGTGGTTTAGGAACTTGTTACTGGGATTTTTTTTATATTTTGATGCTCTTTTGGGATTCCAGTGCTATTTTCTTCCATAGGTTTTGCCATCAATAATAGTCTGTGTCAAATTTATCTGCTAAACCTTCCCTTTGATCATCTGCACGTCGGCCTTCCAAACTTGACCATTCTAACGCCAAAGGAGACAGATTCAACCAAGTTATACGGATCTTCAACTCTTTGCAAGATGGCAAAATCCAAACCTTGCTCATCATTCAGGCCTCTTTGCTTATGGCTATAGGATCAATGAAGAGGAATAACTCAGCAGGGCTGTTGATTGCCTGCTCGCCTTGGGCCTGCGAAACTGATGTCATGGTTTCGCCATATTATTTCTCTCCCGGATTTAGAAACAAGTCACAGTTCTATTTCAGTATCCACCATAGGCTATAGCTGCCACGTTCTTGTATCAAATAAAGAACAGGAAATTCCAGCTAGTGTTCACTGACTTGCAACGGGTTATTCAAATACTAAAAACTAAGTTCAGATCAGTAGCTGCATCTATCTCCTTCCCGAGCTCAGCCCCTTCTGCTTTGAAAATTTTAATGTCTTCACTCGTTCACTAGATATCTTGCGATATTTCACGACTTACACTGGCAGTAACAGACACAAGTGAGAAGATATTTCAGCCAATTCCTTTAAACTGCTTTGTCAGAAAAGAACTAAAGCTTATGGCCAATAAAAGTTGAACAATTGAACTCCACTATTTAAAAAAAAAAAAAAAAATAGATTTGATATGCAAACAAGCAAAACTATCCTGTAAGGCTGTATTTAATAAAATTTTCTACAGTTGGCAAAAAAAAAAAAATTTCTGAGTTGTTCTTTTTTTTTTTTTTGGCCTAACAAGTTGCTTTTGTTTTATTCTTCGTAAGCTTCAAATTTCAGATTTGTCATGCCGAAGGCGGTAGGCGCCGCGGACCTAGCTAGTGGCAAATGTCACAGTCGTTAATTAACTATGTTTTTTGAGTGACAATGTTACCCTTATCCATTTAAAATGATAAGTTTGACTTTTAAATAATTTCATTTAACTGAATAAAACTTTAGCTAATGATTTGCATCAGTTAGAATTAAGGCAACATTGCATCATTTTCAACATTTTGAGGGCAACATTAGTCTTCAAGAAACTTTTGGGCACTTGGTGCAGCTCCGGAGATATTTACAAAACAAATTTGCTCATTGACCTTTAAAAAATTATAAACACTTGTTTGGAACAATAGTTCTTAAAATCAATTTGAACAACGGAGAGACAAAGTAGGGAGTGCTAAAACGGTATGTGTTAATTTAATACTCTATTTAATCATCTGTATTGAATGTTACTCCTGCAATAGAAAATCCCCTTAATAGTTGACAAATATTGTACACACCTGTGATATTGCAAAAAAATACAATAGGATGAAAAAAACACTCTTATCTTCACTAGAAGATCGGTTACGAAAATAAAACTACACATATATTATACATACACATCTCATTACATAAGTATAATGCACAATATGCACCATATTAATAAAGTGATTGTATAAAGATATACTTTTATTCTTTTTCTTTTTCCTTTTTGGCTAATGACATGTATCCTTCTATTGGAGATCATCTTACCCGGGGTACTATAAAGCAATGAATGTGATAAACTCTTCTAAAAAAAATTTAAAATTTAGTTCATCATATTGTAAAATGGTTAGGCTCTTCTTTTAGACTAATCCCATTGATTATCCATAATTTATTATCACTTTTTTCTTCATTTTTTTATTAAGAATATGTATATTTTTATTAAAAGTAATCACAGCAATTAAATGTGAGAGAATCCGAATCTTGATGAGTTATATTACGAGAAATCAACACATTTTGCTAAATCCAACAGTGCGGTTCGGTTTTTGTCCACCAAAATAATCCAACAAAAAGCCCAAAAGCAGAGTGTGAAGCCCAAAATCCCATTTTGGCACGTGTTCTGTTATCGAGTTCATTTGTTCAGTGTTAATGGCGAGACGTTAAGCGGAATCGACGAGGGATTGGGATCAGATGGACGGAGCGGTCGTTGGTGGTGGTGATCGGAATCACTGGTGGTGGGCTCTTGCAAGTGCGACTCAGTTCGGATGGGGCATACGTTCCTACGCCAAAGGATATGCTGGTGATTCACGTCTCATGCCACTCAAGGCCTTCGCCGTTGCATCTCTCTTCGTCGGCGCTGCCGCCTCCGCCTCCTTCGGTGGCCTTCAAGCTCACGGCATCCACAAGGTATCAACTATCTCCCTCTCTCATAGAATGTCCCATGGTTTGTTACAATACAGTTGGTGGAATTCCGGTAATCTTGGCGATCATGAGATTATATTTTTTATTTTTGGCTGACTATTTCAAGCGGTAATCTTGTTACATAGTTGATGGTTGTGTTTATTGTTTGTCAATAGATTCCCTGTGGAAATGTCTGTGTGATGTAGATAAGTGTGTTCGTTGCAAGGTTGCCCGAAATGTAGTAAAGACCGTAAATTGTGTTAACTCACTCAGATTTTCAGCTAAGGGGAATTGATCTCAGTTCCCTATTCTATTTCCGTTCTTCTTTTCTATTTGGTTCCTTATTAGCGATATCAAATTTCGGTATTCTTTTCGGCCATTTCTGATAACACTCGTTACCAATGGTGATGAACACACATGCTTAATTCCCGAGGATGGAGGACATGGACAATAGGGCAATAGCTTTAATTCTTTAGAGGTGGTAAATCTGCTGAATTCCAGAAGTGATGTGAATAATTGAAACAATTATCCTGTTCTCGCTGGTCAATAACAAGGAACTATTACCTGCACATTCTGTCACATGACAATTAGAATTTCAGTGGGTTATGTGCTTGGAATACACACTGACCAAGGCTAAGGCTCTCTCATAACTTAGCAATGAACTAAGCATAGTAGATAAGCCATTTACAAGCTCCCAAGAGAATACATAAAGTATATGATCAATGAATAAGAATCCTAAAGTTTTTTAAAGAATGATAAAGTTTGGCTGATTAAGTGGAGGATCATCCAAGGCAATCAATTGTATATCTTGAACAAAACTGGATCATTCTTTTAAGAAACATTTATGATTTCTGTTCCTTCTCCATCTTGTTCTTTAGGAATCCTTGTGATACCCTGTAATCATTTTATCGGCTCTATGTAGGGATTTTTGTCATACTATGAGAGAGCCCTACATTGCTTTGGGTCATTTTAATTTCTCATAAGACACTAATCCAAGCTTTTTAATGAGAGAAACTAGGAGTGCTGTGTCAATTGGTGTGGTGAGCAGACACGTGAAGGCTATCTTTTGTAATCACTAGTTTGTGGGTAGGTGAAACAAGCCTTGAAATCTCATACAAGTTATGACCTCTTGTTATGAAAAAGCCATGTGAACTTATGGGATTGAAAGTAGCAATCTTTCCATTGAACTATATTGAAATTATTGTTTAAAGCTATCCTTTCCCTATCTCTTTGCTTTTGTGCATCTATGTTCTGTTCTTTAACTTGAAAGGTTGTTGATATCAAACCTAGTTTTACATATCTTGTTTAAAGCTTCAAAGTGGTTCTGGTTTGAATTTTTAAATTTCTTTCATAATGTAGTTTTACCTTGCACATGTCTTCTTTAGGACATAACAAACACTCACCTAACTCCTTTCCTTCTTGGGTGGCTTATCCTTCAAATTAAGGTGTAGCAATGGTGGCTTGGAGACAAATAATACGTACATGTACTCAAAAAATGAAGCTAGAACTGAGTGTAAAACAAAAGTTGGTCGACTAGAACTAGGTGACTTGATTATGTTTATTAAATAACTGTAATACATTGGTTTAATTTGTCAAGAATGCTCAAAACTGATGTCAAACGAGGGGTGGGTTGATTCTACATGTTGAAATAAAAGGTGACGGGTATTCATGTTGGGGTTATTATATTAAGGATCTAAAAACTGTGCATTAGGCAAAATAAAACTTTTGCTCCAGTTCATTGGTGACCTTAGCATTTAACCATGGTTTTCAGGTCTAATTTTACTGTCCCTTGTTATATCAAAGATGAAGTTGACAAACAGGCCAATAACTGGAAAAAAAAAACAAAAAGAGGTACAAATCAATTGCTTTCTTGTAATAGAAGCTGGGTTGAGCTTCTAGTTGATTAATCTTCATCCCACTTAATCCAGAAGTGGTGTCTGATTATCTGTAATGCAACTTATTCTTCTGTCTGAACCTAAAGTGTCTTAAGTTGTCCATTTTTCTCCAGTTACGAAAAGTTGTCCAATACTCTGTTGTCTCTCTTGGCCTTTTGGCATGGATGATTCGAAGCTCATATAAAATATTGTTGGGCAATAAGTAAAAAGGAAACACAAATTGTGTTGCATCGATTTGTCCTCTCTGATTTCTTTGTTTTTTTTTTTTTTGGGTTACAAATCTTTTGTCTTGTTCTATAGACTAATCCTGGTTGAAATGTTGCTGACTATCCTTTTCCGACTTTTATGATGGTTTTATTGTAGCTGGAAAATATTGGGAAATGGCACTTGGAATAACTTTGTGCCCCTGGTGCCCATGTCTTCACATAATTGCTTTCTATCAAAGAATTTTATTTTGAACCATTCTTAGATGTTTGATGCCCTCAAGCATCTGATTAATTTGGTGCTCTTGTTTTTAGGTGGAAGATTTCATGCATCTAGGGGCAAATATAAGAACGAGGCTTGGGTTACCTCCACGAGCGCAGGATAAGTAAGCATTCTATTTCCATGTTGATTTAGAAATTTTGTTACAAACTTTTTCCCCAATGTTATTGGCTAACTGCTTATTGAAATTATTAGTTGTGCGTATTCAACAACCATTGCAAAAAGAAAGAAGAAAATATTGGTATTTCAATCATCTCCCTTAGGGATAGAATGCAAAATGCACTTGAATGTCTTATTTCCAAAACCATCTTTACCACTCATCTAGGTGGTCTGAAGAGTGCGCCCAGGGGGCAAAAAAAAAAAAAAAGAAGCGTTACTGCAGTTTGTGTTAAACTTGAAGTTCCAATACATATACATAAAGTTCATATGTTACAAAGGGGGAATGGAGTACAAACCATGTAGTGATTTGGGGCAAAAAAAGCCAACGAAAAAAAAGAGAACGAAAACAAAACTAAAAGGCTGATATGTATGCAGTCGAGGTTGAGCCATTTTATTCATGGTTTCCGAACAATGCAGGATGTTTGTGTGTGTGTGTGTGTGTAAAAGGATGAATAAGCTATTGTTCTTCTCATCATATTAGGAATATTGTAAAACATGGCGTTTAATATTATCCAGTAGGGAAACTATTGTATAGGTGTCTATGTAACATCTATTAAGTTCAGCAGAAGATAGTGGATAAGCACGTCAAATAACATCATATTAATACACACACACATGGAGAATGAGTAGCTTATTTCCTTTCTTGAATACCTCCTGGGATTTTTTTTTTTTTTTTGGTGTTTTTGTATGTTCCCACATGGTCTTGTGTGTTTATGGTGTTTTCTCTCCCTTTGTAGGTCTTCGACGTAGTGATTATTGCATCTTTCTTTGGGTAGAGAGATTTGGATGGTTGATGACAAAAAGATTCAGTCATGACATTTCACTTGTAATTTGGTGGCTTCCTCCTTTTACAGAATGAAGGCCTCAACAATAAACTCACAAGGAACCTTGATATGCTAGCGTGTCATGCACGTCACCATACTTAGGTCAACCACTGAATGCTTTGCTCGATGCATTTGGTTTAATTATTGTTTTCTCTTTCAACTTTTGCCCTCAGAACTAGGCGCAAGCAAAATTTGATCATCTATGTCATCTTTCGCTTGGACATTTGTTAGCTCAGTTTCTATTGTTTGATTTGAAGTCCTAACATAACTATTGCTATCTAGTAACTATAGTATCTATTAAGATATATATATATATATATAATTTTATGAATTATTGATGATATGACTCCCTAATATACATGGTTTGGCTTACGTGTTGTTGTGTTGTGCACCTCATCAAATGTTATTAATTATTTGATTAGTGTGTTTTGGGATAATGAATTTGCTTTCTGTTATTAATTTGAATGTCCAGATAAGTTGGAGTTTTTATGATATATTATCATCTCCAATCCTTAATATAAAATCTGGTTTGCAAGCAATTTGTATTACAAATGAAATCTTATATTGAAAAGTGAAGGTATAGTTTATATCATTCTTTATACATTTTATGTTCTAATAAATAAAGTTCATTTTGTAATTTACTCAAATGACAAAAGTTAGTGATATGGGTAAGTGGAAACATTACAATAAATGAATGAATAAAATAATTTATATGTCCTTTTCAACTATAAAAAAACATTGTAGGGATTATTATTTCAATTTTCTAAAATAGTTAAAAAGATTGCCAACAAATATTTAAAATTTTATACATTACAAATATATTCTGGACCACCCACGAGTGAGAAGTATGCAGGTTGGGAGAAAAAGAAAATAAAAGAAAAATAAAAAGGCGGAAATATATATATATATATATAGAGAGAGAGAGAGGGGGGGGGAGAGAGAGAGGGGGAGGGTCCGAGTTGATACTGGATACGACACTCCTGCTCTGTCGTTTTATTTGGTTATTCCCTAAAACGACATTAAAATTTAGAAGATCGAAATTGAACCTTCTCCTTCCGTTAAAACGGCATTAAAATTTGAATAACCCAAATTTCGCCTTTTTTACCCCTTCCGCTTCTTCCAAAGGCTGTTTTTGCTTCATTGCTTGATTGCCATCAGCCATTTTATCGATCTTCAGTAGTTCGGTGTTCACTGGATGGGCATCACACCGAGATATTCTTCTTCCTCCGCCGCCAAAGACGGAGCAACCATCGCTGCCACCACCTCCCTCTCCCTCGCTCTCACATATTCTCTCTTTTCTTCCAGATTCTCATTATAGACTCCAAAATTCCTGGTGTTTTGGTTCTCTCTCATCTTCCATTGTCGAAAACTCAATGTGAGTTACTAATCTTCTCTAGAAATTCCGTTTTCTTTTTCCGTTTTCAATGCGAATTCTCTGCATTTATAGTGCTTTGTGTACATTTAAAATCACAATGTAATTGAGTACATTTATCTTTTTTTATAATATTTCCCTGAATGTTATAAAGATTTCACTCTTTATTCTTCGCTGTCTTGTGAACGTAGATGACTTGGATTGCCTCTAATTTTGGCTTTAAATTTAGTTTCTGTATACTGCGCTTCTGAGCACTTTTTCTCGGAATTGATATTCAATTGAGGGGTATGAACTGTTAAATTGTAATCTAACCGTATTGAGAGAGGAGTTATGACTAAAAACATTTGTTTATGTTTTTTAAAATAAATTTATAACTCATTTCCCAACACCATTAGGTAACAATCTAATGTCTAATATCCCTCAATTGAGAGGATTCCAATCCCTTTATCTTCCAATGTACAGCCTTTGTTAGAACTTTCTTGATTGTCTTGATTGTGCTTTGATGTAATGTCTGCTATAAGCTTTTAGGGGGAACAAAAAGAAAGGAGTATTTTAAAGCAATAAATTAATCTCCATCAAAATAAAAAGAATGCCAACATTTCCAGCATTACCTTCTTTCATTGAAAATCTTGCTGTTTTGAAATGATGAACCTCTTTTTCGGTGAAATGGTTCACCTTCTTGTTTGTAAATTTCCTTGGAAGCACAAGTCTTGTATTTTGTGCTTTATTGAAGCTTGAGTTGTACAAGAGTTTGATCTCACAACTTTAATGTTAGGACTCTGCATTTGGCTGAGGTTTGTTACGTCACTGACTATGCTTTCAAAGTAAGGCCTCCACTCAGATTTTTAGCTTAGGAGCCTTTCTACCATTTTTAAATCAATGAGAAAACACAAATATAAAAGAAAAAAGAAAGAGATGAATACCATTTATTGGTCTTACTGTTGTTCATCCAGGGAGGACTATACATCGATTTGAGATTATTTGGTCTTAATTTATGTATGCCAAAATTTTTACCCTGTTCTCATTATAAATGCCCTTGGACACCCAAAATTTGTCCCCGAGGTTTATAGGACACCCTTGGATGCCCTTAATTTATCTTGCATTCAAATGTTTTGATTTAACAAGATTTTAGCTATTCTTTAGTCACATAGAACTAGTAGGTTCCCACTTTTTTGCTATTCTGCTGTACTTTTTTTACCCCTAATCATATTCTTGTTTCTTATTGCAGTAGTTCTGTTTTGTTTTGTGTGTCTGAAATCTGATCAATGGCATTGAGATTGTCTTCCGTGAGGATCTTCAAAAGCCACTGCAGGTATCCAATTGTACCACACACAAGCATCGAAACAAATTATCATCTTTGCAATTCCATCTCTGTAGCAAACCATCCCTGTTCTCTCTCTTTGATTCGGCCACGGCAACCAATTACGTGTGCTAGAAAGACTGGAAGGCGAGGGGGTTCTCAACCATCAAGAAAATTGATGCTTGAACTAGCATCCATGCTTGCATTGAATCTCAGTATCTTACCACAGCCGTTAAATTCTCTTATCGGAGAATTTGCTCTATGTGATGGAAATGGGATTCTCTTTGAACTCCAAAAAGTTCTTAGAGGGGGAATTTTGAATGGATGGAGAAGGAAAAAGCAATCAAGTGGAAAGCTATCTTGGTTTATTTTAGTATTAATCTGTGGTATGGGTCTGGTGTGTTGGAACATTTTGGAGTTAGACATGTTTCTGAGGGTCTCATGTTTCTTCATTATTGGACTTTCTGTGATTCAGCTGTGGCGAAGGAAAGCAATCAAGGAATGGGTTTTAGGCTTTCTCTTTGGAATGGTTTTACTGAGTTGTAGAATAGGGAAAGGGGAGATGAAATTTTTGGTTGAAAGGCTTAAGATTCCTTCTTCAGTTGCACAAATTGCAACCAAGCATAGAAATAGCAGTCAAAGGAAGTGGGGGAAAGCTTGGTAAAGAAATGAAGCTATGGTATAGTTCCTTGTACATTTCATTTTGCAGTAAACATTTGTGTTTTTTGTTTGTTCAACTAGGAAATCATTGGTTTTTCCCTGTTCGAATTGTTTGATGTGATTTTTTTTTTAAACATTGATATAATGTGTTTCATAATTTGATTGTGTTTCTTGGTTATAATTTGAAAATGTTCATAATTGAACCTAGTTGCGTGATCAACATTCTCTCTTGTACTTGGTTAGCTAATTTTGTACTATGCGTCTTCATAATTGAACTTAGTTACCTAGTCAACATTTTCTCTTGTACGAGCTTAGCTAATTCTGTACTATACGTCTTTATAATTGAACCTAGTTACTTGATCAACATTTTCTCTTGTACTTGGTTAGCTAATTTTGTACTATACGTCTAATGCAACCTTAAAATGTAGGGGATGTTACGAATTGTGGGCGTCTATGAGGCATTTAATTTTCAAATTGATCAAATCCGTCCTTTTTTCAGTTTGATGTTAGCTTATTCATCATATGAACATGTTAAAATGAAGCTTCAGCTTTTTCTTGTTTCTTTTTCTTTTTTAAAGAATCTCAATTTAAGAGCCCACAATGAACAAAACACTGTCAGAATTCATCAAGTGAAAAGCACATGATTATAGAAGAAAGTCTACAATTTGCGTCATAAATGATCTCGTTCCTCGCTGATATGCAAAATATTTGCCTAGTTTAATCTTTCCTTTTTCTATTTTGACTCATTTTATCTTATAACTCAAGCTTACGCTAAGCTGAGATATTCTTGTGTGAACCTGGAGTGCCACATCATTTGTGGTCTGACCAACCAAAAAATAACACTTTAATCCCAACTGGCATCCTACCTGGCAGATCAGTGAGGGGAAAAAATCAACTTCTAAAATGAAGAGAAGGGGGAACTGAAACGAAAGTGAGTGCGCCGGCGAGGAACCGAGCGCCGTTGAGAAACTCAGCAGCAGTGAAGAGGCGAGCGAGAAAGCGAAAGACCTGTCGACTAGGCTGGAGATCGGAGACCACTGTATTTGTGGTAGTGAGATGTCGTCGATTTTAGGGCTAGATCTAAAAGTAGGGCTTTTGATGTTAAGATTTGTTCATAATGTCGTCCATTATGGGTATCAATCCATGTGTTTCTGTCAGCTGTAGCATGTAAGAAGGTAAGCGATATCAAAGTTCGGAATGTGGGCTTCAATTTTGGTCATAAGATTTGTTCATAATATCATCAATTTTGGGCTTCAATCAGGGTGTTATCGGTTCTGTTTATGCCTAGATGGTGCATAAGCATTTCCGTTTATAAAAAGGTGTTATTCTTTAATCTTCTTTCCTTTTATCTTGTAGATAATATCATACTTCATCTAGGCATGATTACTATCGCTTTACAAGGCTTTTGGTGCTATGTTTTTATGCGGTTAATGGTTTTCCATAGCTTCATCTAATTTGTTGCTCTGTTATCGGTGCTTTATTTATTTTTTTTTGTCGTCACTGATAAATTGGGATAACTTTCATTTTTCTTTGCCCAAAATGATTTAATCCATTTTTATTTGATGCACGTGAAACAATATACTCTATAGCTTGGTATTAGGAAATGAGTTGTTGTGAAGCCGATTTGTAGTTGTAAGTTTCCTATTATGGTGTGATAGCCAATTGGGCAAAAACAAATATTGGTAGCATGCATGATATGCTAGATGAAATTTTGGTCATCTGGGTGTTTTTTAACTGACGGAAAGCTTCCTTTGTATTCTTTCAAGAGGGCTAACAAGGTCCTTGGAAAGGATGAAGGCAAGGAAGCTCCTGTGGCCTTGATGGGTCTCACTGATACTTGGAGAGGTACGTATGCATGTCCAAGATGAAGATTGGTTATATAGTTTTGCTTCATTTTTTTAATTCTGTTATTATATATGTTGAAATTGTTTACTATTTCATGGTAGTGGGAAGATCGCATGTAGAAAGGGCTTTTCCAGTATTATGTTACTGCAGGTGAAACTAAGGTCAAGTTCAGCTATTTGTTTGTTTGTTTTCTTTGGCCAATAAATCAAGGCCTAGTTTATAGTGTTGAGTTATTTGGGTTGGTGAGGTGTAGATGAGGTTATTGCACTTGAGTTTCTCATCTAATTTGATTATGCAGATTGTTCAGAGATGATAAAAGAGTAATGAAGTAGAATTAAAGATCAAGAAAAGATGATTGAAGAGCAAGTCAAGATATGGGCATTGAAGAGCAAGAGGATTTTCGAGCAATATATGAAGATGTTAGATAAAGAGAACACGATTCTAGAGAGGAATGAAGATGCACTATATTATGGAAGTGGGGCTATTTGATGTCACATTGCTTTTGTTGATTGTATTCATTTAATAGTCGATTGTACTGTTTGCCACTTTATATTATGAAGTATACCGTACTGATGAATATTTTTGTTCAAGCGATTTCTTGTATTGATTGGCTCTCCTTATTATTTTTCTCAGATTTTATTACCTATTCAATTCAATCAAGTCCATATATTGATGTGTTTTTAAACCAGGGAGAAGTAGAATCGCAATGAAGTTTTATACCTTGTAAACTCATCAATTCATAATTTTGGTTTATAGTTGATAAACTCATCACTTGAAGAAATTCATCAGATCAGTTTTTCTACCACTTTGTAGTTGATATAAATATCTTTTACATGATTCTACAAGAAAATTGCTTCAAGCTGTGAAGTCTTTAAAGACAGATAATCCACTACCTTTAACCAAAAATTAGCCAACAAAATGCAAGACAACTTTCATGAATATTCATTAATATATAGGGAGTACAACTCAGTTTTTTACCACTTTATGGATGACGACTCTCGACATAAGTTACTCATATCAGACACACTTTCTAGCAATGGAACAATTAGTACATGATTCAATTGAACAACTGGGAACAACTTTCTAGATGAATAATAGAATCTGAGTTTATAAATTTGTATCAAATTCAATGGAACAATTAGTACATGATTCAATAATAGAACTTTCTTTGACTCTACATATGAAATCCATGAAGACGAGCCTACAGCTCCAAGAAGTGGTAAGACAATCCGCTAGTCTTGGGTCAGTTCAAATAGTAGCAAGACAACAGTCAGAGGCACATGACATATTCCTGCAAGGAACATGTAAGATGTAAGAACTTCTTGTTGAAACCATATATTTAAGAACATGTAAGAAAATTAAAATATGATGTGCAAGGAAAGAGATTTTAGATTCTAAATGTATTAAGAAGCTCTAACATATTAAAAAACTATTATCCATTTCCCACATCTACTTTGAGGTTTTTCCGAGTTGCTATTGATATGCCTATCACAATTTACAGCAATGGAATCAAAGAGAAAGAAACAAAAGCCTTATTTGATCCTCGTTATTCTTTATGTCTTTCCCATTTCTTAATCTAATCTCAAGTTCCCTTGAAATTCAAGAGCAAACAAATCACTAGATAATAGAAACTAAACTTATGTACAGAACTTTGGTTGAAAAAAAAAAAAAAAAAAACCTAACACAGAACAAGGCAGAGCCAACGAGGATAAAAATTTATCAAAATCCTGTAACCACCCAATGCAGATCAATCATTTTGACAAAGAACATGCAAAAACACCGATAAATTCACTGATCTAGTCTTACTATGTGTCTTCAAACAAGAATTTATTGCAAAGAGAGATTAACACGAGAAGCACCACATCCTCTCCCTTGCTTCAATCGACGACGAAGTGATCTCCCTTGCTTCAATCGACGACGAAGTGAATGAACTTTGATATCGCTTACCTCCTCACATACTACAGCTGACAGAAACACATGGATTGATACCCAGAATGGACGACATTATGGACAAATCTTAACATCAGAAGCCCTACTTTTAGATCTAGCCCTAAAATCGACGACATCTCACTACCACAAATTTGATGGTCTCCGATCTCCAGCCCAGTTGACAGGCCTTTCGCTTTCTCGCTCGCCTCCTCGCTGCTGAGTTTCTCAACGGCGCTCAGTTCCTCGCCGGCGCACTCACTTTCGTTTCGGTTCCCCCTTCTCTTCATTTTAGAAGTTGATTTTTTCCCTCACTGATCTGCCAGGTAGGATGCCAGTTGGGATTAAAATTTTCTGAGGTATTGTTTTTTGGTTGGTCAGACCACAAATGATGTGGCACTCCAGGTTCACACAAGAATTTCTCACGCTAAGCTTGCCTTCTCACTCGGAAAAGAAAAAAAAAATAGATATTTCAATGATTTTTCATGCAATTGAATAGAAACACTTACTTAACGTAGGTAATACTCTCTTCAATAAAAAATGTTCAAATTGTTTAGTTTTGTGATTTTTATTTCATAAATTTTTTTATTATATCTCTCTCGATAATCCATTATAATAGATATTTACAATATCCACAAAAAAATACAGTTGGTACATTTTTATTAAAGAGCATAGACGGTGTGATACTTCTAAAATATGTAATCACTTAAAAAGGCATTTTTATTGGAGACCATCTAGTTTTCATGTAAATTAAGATAAAACCCGTCACATATTTATTTGACTCCACGTAAAATCACTTTAAAAAAAGCCAATCTGAGTATTTCTAGCAAATGAACCACTGTGGATTCCTCAGAAGAATGATTAGCTCCCACGAAGCATTTTGTAAGTTAACGATGATGCAGATTGAATCCTTTATATAGATTCATAGGCTAAAAATTAATGCATCAAACCATAAACGAAATTTTCTATTCGAAAGTTACACACAGTTGACGTCTACTTCTTAAAATTTGTCAACAGAATCGTAAAACGATTTCTCTTTTCATTTTAACTCTTCTGCATTATATGAAATTTTAATACAATGTAACGTAATCGATGTTTTTCATTTTTGTTAAGCAGATATTTCAGAAGCATCAAAATTGGGCAAAAAAGAAGAAGAAGCGTCAAAAGAGATTGCTTGTTCACCTTCACATTTAAGAAAACAACTATAAGTTGACATCAAACAAATTCTCACCAATAAACATTACAGCTTAAGGGCATGACTCAAAACACTACCCTGAGCAACCACTTGAGCTAAATTCAGTGGATACTTTCACACGCTATCTCACTAAAAAAGAAAATGAAAGGAGGGGGAAAGACCGAGATTCTAGCAATTCATGGTCAAACAAACATAGAAGTTGGAGTTCACCTGAAGTAGCACAATCACAAGCATTTTTGCACTTGGCTACATCATA